>CAUYQV010094722.1:0-17009 GCA_963574575.1 Galagoides demidoff
TATTTCTTTTCTCAGGGGTTCATAGTCCTCCTTACAGAGATCTTTCCCAAGGATCACCTACAAAGGGAGAAATATCAGAATAATTGCAGATCTCTCAGCCAAAATGTTTCAAGCCAGAAGAAGATGGTCATCAACCTTCAACCTCTTAAAACAAAACAACTTCCAGTCCAGGATCCTCTATCTAGCTAAACTGAGCTTCATTTGTGATGGAGAAATCAAATATTTTAATGACATAGACGTGTTGAAGAATTTTGCCACAACTAAACCAGCTCTCCTGGATATTCTCAGACTGATCCTCCACAATGACCCAGAAATTTTTTGAACAAAACCCAACCTCCACAGTGGTGAAAGGATTAAAAATGTCCACTGGACACCCAAAAATCATGACGCCCAAAACACCACCAGGCTCATCAATCCTCTCAATTAATGTGAATGGTTTGAATTGTCCTCTAAAGAGGCACAGGTTGACTGACTGGATTCATAAACTCAGACCGGACATCTGTTGTATACAGGAATCTCATCTTACCATAAAGTATAAAAATAGACTCAGGGTGAAGGGATGGACTTGTATAATACAAGCAAATGGAAACCAGAAAAAAGCAGGGTTTGCAATTTTAGTAGCAGATACAATTGGCTTTAAACCAACAAAGATAAAGAAAGATAAGGAAGGTCACAACAGCTTTTTTTATATATTTATTTTTTACTTTAGATTAATAAAGGATACAAATGATTAGGTTACATTGTTTGCATTAGTTAGGTGAAGCCCAGGTTACAGCTGGGCCCTTACACAGGAGGTGTGTCATGTGCCTTTACATTGTATGGATTAGGTAAGAGGATGCCAAGCCCCTTGCCTTTTCTCCTCTTCCCCTCACTCTTCTCCCTTCCCTCACCAACAGCTTTCTTTTTTTGCTTACCACCCTTCCCCTCCACTATCATCAGTATATCCAAAACTATGGTCTTGACTGTGGTTTTCTGAGTTAACACAAGGTATCATCTAATTCTTCACTCTGTGTTATACAGCACATTTTGAAGGACAGACTTTACCTAGTAACTGAGTATAAAGAGAATTCATACAAAAGAATTTCTATAGAAAGGATAGAACATTGAAATTAATAGATAAAATAAACATGTAAAAGTAGCATAGAAGTATTACAATGAACAAGGAATTGTCTGCAGATGTATCCAGAAAGCAGATTACTGGTTGCCTGGCTACCAGTATCCCTATGGCTTTGCCTTCCTCACTTAAGTTCACATGAGATACTTTATATCTTACCAAAATGAGATATCTTATACATTACCAGGGACGAGAGACAGAGAGATTTAGCCATTAGGCAAGAAAAAATATGGATTACAAGGTAGAGTGCACTAACTGTGCTGTACAAGTCCACCGTGCTCCTCTCTGCTCTCTGGTGCTCTCTTCGCCAACAGAACTTGCATCCTCCCCTCTGTGTTCTCATCCACTTTTCCTAACTGTGTCCCTGGTGCCGGGCTTCTCCTTTATGAGACAAAGCTACTTGTGTAAGTCGTATAATTGTGCAGTGTTCTGGTGCACTACCATGCTCTGGTTTATCTCCAGTGTCTGTGAACAGCTCCTCCCTTGGTCCTGTCTCCTTTCCACCTGCACCATCATAGCTTAAGATTTTCTCTCAAATCCCACTGAAAGAGAAGACTGGTGTGGTTTGAAGAAGACCTGTTATTTTTGTGCATTTATTAACCAGAAAGCATCAAGTTGAGACTCAGCAATAGTGAAATAGAGTGAGAAATTTGATTCCTCTTTTGTTATTTTACTTAAATACTTTTTTGTGTGATTCCCATTCATTCATGTACACATTCATTTACCAGACACTTGTACATTGCCTGCTGGTGCCAGACTCATGCTGGTATTGTCCATGCACAGACAAAGAAGGCCTTCTTTGTAAGGATCTTACAGAAAAAGATGGAGAGGAAATATGTGAAACTATGATTAATCTGGGCATTTTGTTGTAAAGGCAAAGGAAGGATTATCGTACTGTGGGCCTGGGAAGGATGCTCGGTTGGGGCAGTTCTGTTGCCCAAAGCTGAGAAACAGCCCAAGAGGAGGAAGGGCTCTGGGTGCAATGGTCTGGGCAAGGAGCATGAAGCTCACTCCAGAGGCTGGTTCAGTAATGAAGGCAAAGTCTTTTGCTGTGTCCCCTTCCTGGAAATGTTTTTTATAAACTCTCACTACTTCATGCTTCCGCTGCTTCTACAAAATTTAATTTTTCTGCCAATGATGCTCCCGGAGATGGTAGCCATCTATTTTACTTTGAAGATTAATGTGCAGATTCTAAATATTTTACAGGCAAATGTACTGTATATGGCAATGAAATTCATAACTTGGGTATGTTAGTTTTTAATTTAAAAAATGTTATTCTATTTACATAGTTTATAGACAATTTAACTCGAGGCTTTGAAAGACAAATGTGTTAGTTGAATAAATGCCTGTAGGTGTAAGGGGCATATTCCAAACTTGACTTTGAAGTGGCTCTGGTAGATGAAGAATCTTCGTTTTAAGTCAACCTATTCCTTTAAGGAAAAAAAAAAAACACCATTTGGCATTTATTCAGCACTTTTCCTTGGTGACTGACTCCTTACCATATAGAAAAAAACAAACAAAACCAAACCCAAAACCAAAAAAAAAAAAAAAAAGCAAAAACACTACATCTCTTAATTGTATTCCAGGTAATATTTTTATTGCTGTTCATTTAACTTTAATTTCATGCCAAATCTAAAAACAAAATAGTAAAACATGAAACATGTTTACCAATTTAAATGATATTCATGTAATATGCCTCTTTACCTTGCCATTATTCTTCCAGTGAATTTAACCTAACACTATAAACTTAGACACTCCTAATGTCATTGAAGTTAATTTTAGTCAAATCATAAGTGCGTTAAATCTAATTCTTTAGGCTGTATGAGTAGTCAAGGTTTAATATTTTCTAAAAGACTGAATCTTTTTAAAAATTTTTTTATTAAGTCATATATACATAGATCATGCATACATTTATGTCTTTGTGGGATTCAATGTGTTGATTATTTCTACAAATTGGAGTGCTTACATCCGACTAATTGCTTTTACCTTATTTACTTAATCACAGTGTTAAGACATTTGTTTTCAATACTTGATAGATTTGACTTGTTTGATAGAGGGAGGGTTAATGGTGAGACCACACCTATGGAGCATATTACAAAGGTACAAGTCAAAAGATTGAATCTTATGGTAGAAAAAACTGCCTTCTACGTTGTGGGGTATGTTATTTGTTTCAATGTCAACTGATGAGAATGTATCTTGAGGATATATCCACTTGAATGAAAAAGGAGCTAGTCGTATATATCCGAAGGTGTTTTTCCCCCCACTGCCTTTGAGATGAAATTCAAATGTTGTCTTAGAAGAAATTAAATACTCCAAATTAAATACTATAATGATTATGTTGATTTACACCTCATATTTTAGAAAAGTATTTCATAATGTGATAATATTTGATAGTTCTTTTTCAAATATTTTTATTCCAATAAATGTTAATTAAACTTTCAATTCACCGAATAGCTATTTGAGGAGTAAGAGACAACATGAGGTTAAATTTTATTACTGAGCATGAGAAGCCCTCAAAGGACTCACAGATAGATCCACAAATAATGGACTAATTCATCTAGTTGAGACATGTTGCTTCGTGCCTTTCATGGACCAGTCATCGTGCTAAGTCTTGCAGGTGAGACCTCAGAGACAGGCCCTGGGGGCACCAGCCCAGTGCTCTGGCTACAGGATGCCCAAGAGCCCCATTAAAGTTGGAGGGAGAGACCAAATCAGACTACAGTGTGAACACTAAGCTCCTTCCAACAGCAAAAGACAGGACCAAGGAAAAGGTAAAGAAGAGAGTTCTTGCAATTGGAGAAATCAAAATAATAAACTAATAATGTGCAGCAGGGGTGGCTGTTCTTCTCTCTACAACTTCTGGAATATACCTCAACGCTATGAGAAATGCAAAGCAGCAGGATGACAGGGAGGCAGGAAAGGAGAAGAGGCCCACAGGTGACCCAGGCCAGCCTGGGAGGGCAGCAGACAGTGGCTGGGAATATGCTGCGGCCTGAAAAGGCAGTGAGGGGGAGGGTGTGGGATCAGGGGGAAATGAACAGAGAAATGCCAACTATGAAGGAGAGGCTACTGAAAACATGTCACGTAACAAGAGCCTTGAAGGGGGTTGACTTCAGAGGGGACACTGGGAAATAGTGTGTTAGTGAACTTGAAAACAGTTCAATAAAAAATCATCCAGATTGGGCGGTGCCTGTGGCTCAGTGGGTAGGGCGCCGGCCCCATATACCAAGGGTGGTGGGTTCAAACCCGGCTCCCACCAAACTTCAACAAAAGCTGGGCGTTGTGGCGAGCGCCTGTAGTCCCAGCTACTCAGGAGGCTGAGGCAAGAGAATCGCCTAAGCCCAAGAGCTGGTGGTTGCTGTGAGCTATGATGCCACAGCACTCTACTGAGGGTGACAAAGGGAGACTCTGTCTCTAAAAAAAAAATAATAATAAAAATCATACAGATTGAAGCTCAGAGGAAAAAATTTGATTAAAATACTATTAATAGACTAATAGTGACTTTGGGAGAACAATGTCAGGAGACCCAGCATCTAGGTAATCTCTAAAAGAATGGATAAAGGGAAGTAGAACAAAAGTATTTAAAGAAATAAGGACTTAAGTTTTACCAAATAGGATGGGCGACATCCTTCCCATACCCAAGAAGCCCAGCAAACACCAAGTAGGATAGCAAAAGCAAACACACAAAACAGCTGGGTATACAAGGTTAAATGACTAAAAACCAGAGACAAAGAGAGAATCCCAAAGGGAAAAATAATGACAAATAAAGACACATTTCTGACATGAATTAACAGGGAGGTGGCAGGCTGAGGTTTCATCAGAAACAAGGCAAGTAAAAAGCAAATGAAATGAAGGAAGGAAAATCAGTCTGAAATCTGGATCCCCTAAAAATAATCTTTAAAATGCAGGATAAATATAGATATTTTTAGGTCAGTGAAATCACAGGACATTTCTCACAAATATACTTGTGGTTCAGTAAATGTTATAAGTTGTTTTTGCTGAGGGAAATGACAGCAGTTGAAAACACGGACGAACTGGAAAAATTAAAACGTGGGGAAAGTGAGCCCTGTTTGTACCATTTTCTTTAAAAGATAACTGTTTAAGATAACAATGGCAACCCCTGGTGCAGTTTCTAACATAGGTAGTAGCACAGTGTGTGACGACAGGGTCAGGAGGACAGGATGGGGGGCACTGAAGACCCTCTCGCGTCCTCTGTGAGGGAGGGCAGTGTCAACTCGAGACAGACTGGGAGAAACTAAAGGCGTGTCTGGAGTAACCGCTACAAATAAATAGAATGATATTTACACAGTCTTTGTCCAACAAGAGAAATGATAGGCATAATAAAAACAGTCAATTATATGAAAAAAAAGCAAATGAATATAAAAAATACAAAAGTTAGGGTACATATAAACAATGAAGAACAAGCTGGCGGGCTCCAAGCCAGCCACAGACAGAATCTCCTTGATTCCAGGACTTTGAATGCCACTGGGCCACGCACCCAACTGAAAGGTCAGAGTGAACACACAAACGCTTTCACCCCCTGGAAGTGCAATGTGTTCTTCCTGGGTGACACTCCTTCCTGCCCCCCCAACCCCCTGCCCAGCTATTGTTCCTCAAACACATTGTCTCATTAGGCCAGCTCAGCTCTGAGGAGTTTACAAGCTTGCTCATGAGCTGGAACGCACCATCTGCAGCCGGGCAATGGGCCCTGCCATGGAGTCCAGTCCTAAGTTCGAAGCCCTGTCCCTCAAGCTGGGATTTCCCCGTTGAGCCTCAATTTCCTTTTCAGACAGCACCTTGGGCAAGTGCATCTAGGTCCTCTCTCACAAAGTCCCCGAAGTTTGAATTTGAAGAAAAAGAGGTCCGTTTCCTTCCGCGAAGGTCCCCGTCATTTCTGCTACAAATGGGAGAGTCTAGTGACCCTGTCCCCAGAGTCTGGAAATACCACAGGGTGTCAGGAAGGAGATATCTGTCCAGCCACGAAGGGCCAAGGTTGCCCCTGTTTCCAGGACAGGCCAGCCCTTTGCATAGAGATCACTCCCCTGAGCCACCCTGTGAGTAAATGGAAGTCTGCCCCACATGTGCCTGCTGTCTCCAAATACAGACTTCAGGGCTTATCTGTTACATTTCACTGCATCAGGCATCTCTCCCATGACAATGTTACCATTGCCTTCTATTTTCCTTTCATGCACGGGGGAAGGAAGCCAGAGCAGAAAGGAGGAATAAGGAAAAGAAAGTGCAGGGAGAGCCGAGGCCTGACCCAACCCAGTGCCAATGGGTTAGTGCAATTCTTACTGGGGGATCAGCAGCAGGTGAGGACAATCCCAAACCCCAAACCCCGTGCTCCCCTGGTCTCCCTCTCCGATCCATCTGCAGGGAGTGGCTTGAATTTTAAATTTATGTATGTACTTATTTATTTTTATTTCAGAATATTAAGAGGTACAAATGTTTTTATAATGCTTTCATTAGGACCATTAGCGTAACCACTGCCTGAATAGTGTTTGTTGCATGTGTCAGGTAGGTTTTACAACTTATGCTATGGAGTCTCTTTCCTAAACATGGAATTATACAATCTAGACTTCCTTAAAGGCACCCCTATCATATTCAAAGGGGTTGCCACAAAATAAACATTAGCAGGAATGGAGCGAAAGGCATGGAACTGACCCAGCAGGCAGCAATAGCCAGAGACCTGCTCTGTCCTGGAGTCCTACTCCGCGCTGCCAGAAAGGCAGAGGCAGCAGCAGGGCCCAGGCCAAGGAGCTGCCAGCAGGGCCAGGCATGAGTCCCTTGTGGAGTGCTGCAGACCTGGCGCCCAGTGGGGACCTGTAACTTCTTTTCAGGGCAAATACATTTTTCCTAATCAACACTGTTAAATATCACTCATTTCACTAATAACAAAAGGATTCTTAACTCCTAGGAGATAATCTACCATCTGTTTGATTCATGGGGACACTTGCTTTGAGTGGCCAACCTTTCAGGTGCTAATTCCTACTAAAGCCTTCAGGAGCTAATTGACAAAGGCAGGCTTGAGCACCCCAATTAGAGCACTTCAAATGCTAATTACAATCCCTGGGGATTCACACACCAATCACTGTTCAGACTAAGGATTTTAAAATACCTAGTCGAACACTGTCTTCTGGAGACGGGAAAGGCAGGGACCAGTCACAGCAATAGCCTGTTTATTGGAGGGACTCGGCACCTCCAAGCACTGACAGGCCTGCAGAGCCCTGGGTAGGTCCCAATGCCTTTGACTTCTCAACATGACAGTGCAATGCTATTCCAGGCACGCTGTCACCTTACAGACAGGCAAACTGTGTGTCCTGTGTATACAGACCCTCATCAGCACTTGCCCTCTTCTCCTGGGGTTTCCTGTGTAAATGATGGTGCCACCAGTTCCATGTTCTACAGAGTCTAGAGGACGTCACCCTGAATTATTCTTCCTCCCAGGTCATTCTGTCCCAAAGTGCAGCCTCGGGGTTTGCTCTGGACAGGTGGGAGGCCGGCCTCAGGTTCTCAGGGGACTCTAAGTACCTGGCACATGGATTTTGTGCCTGTTGTTTTCCTCATGGGTCAATACCTTAGACATCCAATGACACTGAATCAAAGACTGTATAAAGCAGAATGCTTAGGAGTCCTAGAATGCCTCGCTAAGATTGGGCCCATGTGGGAGCCTATGCCCTGATAACATAGGTTGTCAAAGGAGAAGCTTCTCTAAAAAAAAAAAAAAAAGGAAAAAAGAAAAGAATTAATTTTAAATTAAGAGCTCTTGCACTTTGGGCGATCAAACTTACAGTTTTCTCTATTCACATTGTGTTCCTTGAGTTGCACAAGCCAGAAAGAAATGGAGGGAAAGACAGAGAGGGATCTCAGGTGTTCTGAAAGGTTATCATGCCCCTCCATGTTTATTTTGTACAACTAAGGACTGTGGTTTGTAAGAATAAAATGAGGATCTCTGAAATAGAAAAAGGGATTTTCACCCAAAGATTGGAACCTTACCGCAAACAGAGGCTTTCCTGATCTGGGCAGTGTACACACCATGCCCTCTCCAGGGTGCTGATGCCCAGACTCTGTTTGGAAGGCGATTGCACCTGGAAGAATCAGGACTTGGACAAAAATTATACAGTATGATAACGGGCAGGCTCAGCAGTGATGGTGATGCCTGCTACCTCCTCCTGAGGCTGTGGATGACATTCAGCATCCCGACTTCCCACCTGCCCACCTCCAGGCCCGCTGGCGCCTGTGGGAGGCTGCATGAAGGGTGCATCTGCTCCGGGTGGGTGAGCTCACAGTTGGTGGCTTTTGTGTTTGTGTTCTTTCCAGTGTCTTCCACATGGATTTACCAGAGAAGCAACCGTATCATCACATGGAAAGTCTAAGTCTCATGTGGTCTGGAACCATACTTGCAGTGCTAGTGCCAAGTGCTGTGTGGCTGATCAGATCCCAGCCTTCCACCCCCATCGGCCCACAGCCTCTGCTATTTCCAGTTTCTTCCGTTTGATATCTATTTTTTACCTGGGCCTTGTAGTAGGTGCCTATAGTCCCAGTTACTTGGGAGGCTGAGGCAAGAGAATTCCTTAAGCCCAAGAGTTTGAGGTTATTGTGAGCTATGATGTCATGGCACTCTACCAAGGGTGGCATAGTGAAACTCTGTCTCAAAGAAAATAAATAAAAGAAGGCCCGGCTCCCGTAGCACAGTGATTACGGCGTTGGCCCCATACACTGAGGCTGGCAGGTTCAAACCTGGCCAGGGCCAGCTGAACATCAATGACAAGTACAGCCCAAAAATAGCCAGGCACTGTGGTGGGCGCTTGTAATCCCAGGTACTTGGGAGGCTGAGGCAAGAGGATCATTTATGCCCAGGAGTTTGAGGTTGCTGTGAGCTGTGACGTTACAGCACTCTACCAAGGGCGACATAGTGACACTCTCAAAAAAAAAAAAAAAGAAATCTATCCCTGAATGCAGTAACTATGCATGTTCCTAAAGATAAATTTTTCTTATTTGTTATAGTTTTTTATGCTGGTTTTTATACTTAAATATTCAATGCAGCAGGAATATTTTCACCCAGACTTACTTTTCCATGTGGTTGGTCAGCAGCTCCTCATCATTTACTTAGCAATCCAGATTTTGTGCTCTAATTTTAAAGGCTACCTTCATAGCCTGCTAAGATTTTTTTCTTTCTTTCCTTTTTTGGCCAGGGCTGGATTTGAACCCACCACCTCCGGCATATGGGGCTGGCGCCCTACTCCTTTGAGCCACAGGTGCCGCCCACCCTGCTAAGATTTTACGTTTGCTTGAGTTTTTTTCAGAACTCCAAATAAGTGCTGTGATGTGCCCATTCCTGACTCCTGCTACTATTTTTTGGCTCTGTTAGTATTGGTATTAAAAGAAATCATGAACCTTTAAAACAAGTTGATAAATTTACTTTCATTTCTCTTCTTCAGAATTGGTCTTGTAATTTTTCTCCTGGTCCTCATATGTGTATTCCATTAGATGAACTTGGGCAGCATTTTGTAAAGAGTTCCACAAAGAAACAAAATATCCTTGTAAAGTCTTGACTACCAATGTGATAATGAAAGATGATATGATAGGTTTATGTGATGTCTTTTATGTATTATTTATACAATACTTTTACAAAGAATAAAGATATGTGAAACAACTCCAAGACATAATAACTTGTAATAAGGTCTGCACCTGTGCAGGTGGGATTGGTTGGCCGAGCTGGATTCTATTTAGAAACACACACACATGTGCACCGTATATGATAAAGGCTTTCTTGTGCTGCATTTTTGAGGTGATGGATGACATGGTGCCCACATGTCATGTCCAGAGTCCCTGAACCATCAATCCTCCCACAGAACTGTGTCGAGAGCTGCACATACATTGTGTTTCAACTTTAAAAATGACCTTAACTCATAAGCTACAAGTTCTCCATGTGCTGTGGGAACAGGAAGTGCAGCTATGAGTCACCAGGGGAAGGGAACAAACTGGGGACTGCTGGTCACAGGAGCTTGCTGCTGTCTGGGGTCTTTTCTCTATCTCAGAAAGGGCTTTGTTAAAAAGGAATAGTTCTGTAATATTAAAGAAAGAGGTACCGTGAATGTGGTGAAAGGGAACAGTGGAAGGTTTGGAGGGAGATTTTCTGTACATGTTGGGGAATATTTTGCTTGGGTATCTTGGGTAAAACATATTCAGCAAACAGAAGTTGGCAGGTTTCCCACTTCCGATCGTAGGGCCTCGTGTGTGTGAAACACTGGAAAGGTGTGTGCATGGGGACAGCTCTATGAGTGCATTAACCCTGGCCTGCATAGAAACCATTTCAGCTTTCTGGATATTTTCTTTTCTGTTGATTTTAGCTTATCAATTTATTTTCAAATCATTGGGTCTATGTGACCAGCAGGCCTTTGAATCTAAAAATAAGGGTACGTGGGAAATTTACTAGGTGTAGAATATAAATGTCTCAACACAATAACTAAGAAAGTGCCGTGAAAGCTACGTTAACCAGTTTGATGTAAACAGTTCAAATTGTGTATAAAATCAGCATATTGCACCCCATGATTGCATTAATGTACACAGCTATGATTTAATAAGAAAAAGATAATGTAAACCAAAAAAATAGGATTTTGCATTATTTGTGAAGAGAAAATATCTGAATTTCATTTTTAGTGTAGTCAAAATTGACTTTGCATCAATGGAAAAGCATAGACTATGCTGCTCAGTAGTTTTTTAGGTGGGTTTAGAGTAGAAAAGGGAAAAAAAAGTATCTTTTTCATGATACCTTGTTTTTCCCACACATTCCCTTTGCTAAAACCATCAGAAGCAAGAGTTCAGCTCCTGGGGAAGCTTCAGAAGCTCTGCTCAGAGTGCACAAAATATAAATGACGTCTATGCCTGAGAATTTGTGAAGATATTCTTTTGTTAGTGTGTGTTATACTGGTTTTTCTTTGTCCAATATTTCATTGCATTAAAATACACAGAGCGTGCAATTTACCGTTCTGAACCACTTCTAGTTGTACAGGTTTCTTGGTTTGAATACATCTGTGATGTGCAGCCATCTTCTCCACTGCCCTCTACACGTTATTCTTTTAAAAACATTGTTTTTACCTGGAATCAACTACAAGGTAAAATAAGAACTGGGTTTTAGTTTTCCAATAATAAATCAAAGAACTTAGCTTAGAAAACTAATGGATGATTCTATCCAAGTTGATTAACTAGGATACCGGGAAAAAACAGTAAATGTGATAGGCCTAGACATTTTGGTCCCTGGTACCCAGGTAACAGTTCTTTTTTTATTTTTTATTTTTATTTTTTAAGGTAACAGTTCTTAACACTCCCAGAGATCAGGTATGTACATAGTTCAGACAACAAATTACAAGCTGAGGTAACTGGGATCTTTAGATCCTATTTTTTTTTTTTCTGAGATAATTGAGAGAGACTGAACCAGAATGGGAGCATGGGGAGGCTGAGATCTGTCCTTTAGAAACACCCATCCTGACATCTTCCACAGCCTTCTAAGGAATGAAAGGGCGTGTGATCGTCTGCTGGTCACCTTTGAATCCTTACAGAACAATTATGCTTTATAATGCTGACCAAAAGAAATCACGTTGGGTTCAATTAGCCTCTGTGGATCTTTAAATAGGAGTTCACCATTTTGAAAATACCTCAGAACGGGAAGGATGAAAAGTCAGCAGGGTCTCTGCAGTAAGAAATCCTTCACAGCCGAGTTCCAGGGAAATGCTGCTCCCCTAACGTCAAGCCCTGATGGGGAGGGGGCCCTCACATCCCACACCAGGAACTACACCCAAGCCCCTTGGAGAGCCAGCGGGGGCCGGGGCCCTCTGGGTTCACTGGGGTCAGCTTCTGCATTACATAGCACTTCAGCAGGGCACTTTCTGGGTTCTCACCACCACACCCCCCACAGACCTCCTCATGCAGTGTATTTAAGGAATATTTGCCCGCTGTATTTTGGAGGAGAAAATAGCATGTATTGACTGTGGTCACTCACTCAGTGCTATTAAACAGCTGCCCGAGAAGCCGGGAGGTGAGATTATTCAGTTACTCAGGCCAACTAATACACATTATTTTCTCCTCCAAAACACATCTGTATCTGCACACACACACACACTACATCTATATACATAAATATACACATATATGTATACACACAGAGGATGCCAAAATAGATACACATTTTAAGAAAAAAAAAACTGTACTAAAATTGTAATACTTAAGTCATGTTTAACTTCAGCAATGAAAGGAAACACAAGTTACGATATACCAGATAACAAATGTTATTAGTACATATTGAGTATCATGATTTTAATACAGTTTTTTCTTCTTTAAAATGCATATACATTTTGGGGGCACCCTCTATATGTGATTTCCCCTCTCTCCTGAGAAATGAACTAGGTCTTGTCTGTGGCACACTTTGCCCAGCAACCAGCAACTAATACAGGGAAAGAGCACAAATAAATAAAACATTACTCTTCCTAAGAATGACAGCCCAGGCGGCCATGAGAAGCAGGAGAAGAGATGAATTTCACAGAGCAGGACAAAGGCTCCCCAGGTTATGGATGTAGTTCTAGAGCCCCGAGCAGGGAGCAGTCCAAAGTGTAATGTGAGTTTATAGACCAGGTTGTGCAGAAAACGGCTAGGATTCTTTGCAGTGAGTGCATAAAATACTGTTACATTCTGGAAATGCATTTCAGCTGCTATTACGGACAGAAAATGCTCCTCTGTCAGATGATCACCAACATCAGTAACTAAAAAGTGAAAGCTGAATTAAAAATGACCGATTGTACACAATTTCCTGGGGAAATTTAGTCTCTTCAGGAAAATTCAGCTCTATAATCTGTGTCATCAGAATACGTAGGTGTGCAGCACGTGACAGTGCCTAAGTCTGAGCTTCTGGAGCACCTCTTGATGGATTTGACATTTTCCTGTATTTTTGACGGAAACAGAAGGATGGACGTTACTGTGAACTGAAGGTCAACCTGAGTGGCCTGACAGGTGGTGACCAGGAAATACAATTACTTTAGAAGACCAAATGCAGTTGTAAGTTTCCATTGTTCACTTCTCTAAAGGCACAGATTTTTCATTTTTCCAGGTGGGTATTGAATAAGGTGAATGTTTTCCAAGTCATGTATAGAATGGGTTGCTCACAGGACATATATATATATATATATATAGGGCTGCTCAAAGGACATGACGTCCTCTGCGGAGAAAGGAGTAATTTCTTTTTATATGAATCATGTTTACAATATTAATTCCATTTTAATATTTCTCCTAGTGTATTTTCTGTTAGATAAAATGTTAGAAGTTCTTTCTTTTTTTATTTATTTAAAAAAAAACGGTTTGATTTTGGTAGATTCAGGGGATACAAGTACTTTTCCTTACATAGGTGAATAAGAAAAGTATCACCCACGTACAATGCTGAGTCAGCGCTTCCCATGCACCTGTCAACAGACCGTGTGCATTATGCCCAACAGGTAAATTGTTACCTCACTCCCACCCATGGCACCCTCTCCCTTAGTTGTCAGTGTCCACTGCACCACTTTGTGACAATCTATATCCCTTGTTCAGCTCTTATGTATAAGTGAGGGCAAGTGGTGTCTGTTTTTTCCATTCCTGAGATACTTCAGTTGCGATAATGGTCTCCAGTTCCATCCAGATTGCTACAAAAGACATTTTTTCATTGCTTTTTATGGCTGAGTATTATTCCATGGTCTGTGTGTATGTGTGTGTTTGTATATGTGTGTATATATATAAACGCACACATACCTACAACCATTTTCTTTGCTTATCATTGACAGGCACTAAGGTTGATTCTTTATCTTTGCAATTGTGACTTGTGGTGTGATAAACATTCCTATGCAGGTTTTTTGTTGTTGTTTGTTTGTTTGTTTGAGTTTGTTTCCTTCGGGTAGATACCAAGTAGTGGGAATGCTGGATGGAACGGTGGGTCTACTGTCGGGCCTTTGAGGACTCTCATAATGTTGTCCATAGAGTCTATGCAGTTTGCATTCCCACCAACAGTGCACACACCATCCTTCTACTTGGTGTCCATGCCAACATCAATTGTGTTTTCAGTTTTAAATAATGACTGTCTGGCAACAGCAAGGTGGTGTCTCATTGTGATTTTAATTTGCATTTCTCTGACGATTAGGGATGTTGAGAATACTTTTATATATTTATTGGCCACTTGTTTAACATGAACAGATTTTTGAAATGTGAAATTTCTGAGAAAGATTTTTAAGTCCTCTATCCACTCCTCCACGTACAGATTACCTGAGTTCCTCATCTAATTGTATAGGATATTTTCCAAACATTGCTGCTTCTGCTTTCCATCGTAAAGAGTAGACGTTTTAACAATTCCCAATGTAGTTTTTTAACTTCTGGGTATATACCTAATAATGGAATTTTAGGATCGAATGGCAGGTCTATTTTTAGATCTCTAAGTGTTCTCCAGATGACTTTCCAAAAGGAATGTATTAATTTGCATTCCCACCAACAATGTAGAAACGTTCCCTTTTCTGTTTGCTTTTTCATGAAATCACAGAAAGTTGATAGGTATGTGAGATAGCTTCATAAAGTAATTTTCCCCCAATGCTTTTTTTTTTAAGTTTCCACTTTTTGCCTTCACAAAATTAAAAAGGCTTAAAATTTAATAATAATAACAATGTTTAAGATGAAGACTAGAAATAAAAACCACGTAAAGAACAAACAAATATAAATACATTCAGAAAAGAAATCAGATAATTGCTGCATAGAAATATTAAACAGTAATAACAATAATAATGCAAAGAAAGTAGCATTCACATTGTCAAATAAGAGTATGTCTATTATAGTCTGCTTTGACTCTGAGGTTCCATATGGAGTCATCAGTTAACTTCTTCTTATTTTTTTTCAAAGTCTCAAATAATAAACAACTTATATTTATGAATAAAAGTAAAAGATAATTTCAAAAAACAGGTGATGCCAAATCATACAGACAATAGAAAAAGAAGAAATACTTCAAAATCATTCTACTTCATCTGGAGACACTTGATATTAAATTTGGAGAAAATATATTATTATAAAGGGGAAATTACAAACGTATTTCACTTATATATGAGGATACAATATCCTAAACAACATATAACCAGGTTGAGTTAAAAATTAATCTTTAAGTAATGTATTTTTGTCAAAATTAAATCCAATTTATGTGAGAATTAGTCACTATTTTCTTTTCTTTTTTTTTCTTGTTCTTTTCCTTTCCCTCACCCCCTCCCTCCATCTCTGTCTGCTCTCCCCTTCCCCCATGCCCCATTGTGTCATTAATTGTCCTCATATCAAAATTGAATATATAGGATTCATACTTCTCCAATCCTGTGATGCTTCACTAAGAATAATGTGTTGCACCTCCATTCAGGTTTGTACAAATGCTGAAAAATCTCCATTTTTTTAAAATTTAACAATATTACATGGTATACATATACCACAGCTTATCAATCCATTCCTGGGTTGAAGAACACTTAGACTGTTTCCACATTTTAGCAATTGTAAATTGGGCTGCAATAAACAGTCTAGTACAAGTGTCTTTATAATAAATGTTTTTTTTTTCCTTCTGGATAGATGCCTAGTAATGGGATTGCAGGATCAAATGGGAGGTCTAGATTGAGTTTTTTGAGGTTTCTCCATCCTTCCTTCCAAAAAGGTTGTATCAGTTTGCAGTCCCACCAGCAGTGTAAAAGTGTTCCTTTCTCTCCTCATCTGCACCAGCATCTGCAGTTATGAGATTTTGTGATATGGGCCATTCTCCCTGGGGTTAGATGATATCTCAGGATGGTTTTGATTTGCATTTCTCTCATAATAAGGGATGATGAGCATTTTTTCATGTGTTTGCTAGCTATTCATCTGTCACTTTTAGCAAAGATTCTATTCATCTCTCTTCCCCATTTATGTTTTGGATTGCTGGATTTATTCTTGTTGATTAATGGAAGTTCTGTATAGATCCTAGTTATTAAGCTTTTGTCTGATTCCAAATATGCAAATATCCTTTCCTATTGGGTAGGTTGTCTATTTGCTTTGGTTGTTGTCTCCTTGGCTATACAGAAACTTTTCAGTTTAATTAAATCCCATTGGTTTGTTATTGCTGTTGTGCTATTACCATGGCAGTCTTCCTCATAAAGTTTCCCCAGGACAATATCTCCCAGTGTTTTTCTTGTTCTTTCTTTGAGGATTTTTATCATTTCATGCCTTAAATTTAAGTCCATTATCCATCTTGAATCAATTTTTGTGAGTGGAAAAAGATGTGTGTCCAGTTTCAGTCTTTTACATATTGATATCCAATTATCCCAGCACCATTTGTTGAATAGGAAATCTTTCCACCAGTGGACACTTTTAGTTTATCAAAGATTTGGTGGCTGTAAGTTGTTGGTTTCATTTCTTGGTTTTCTATTCAATTCCAAATCTCTATATTTCTGTTTTAGTGCTCCTATCATTCTGTCTTGACCACTATGGCCTTGTAATACAGCCTAAAATCTGGTATAGTGATAGCCCTGGCTTTCTTTTTATTACTAAGAACTGCCTTAGATATAGTTTTTTTTTTCTGGTTCCATACAAAATGCAGAATCATTTTTTCCAAGTCTTGAAAGTACAATGTTGGTATTTTTTTTTGAGAATTAAAGTATTTTATTTCACTGTAAAATCTATTTAAGGGTAGTCTGAATAGCATTTGTCTTTTTTTCTTTTTCTCAAATAACTTGTGATACTGAATAAAATTTTTTTTTATTAGATCATAATTGTGTACATTAATTTTATCATAGGATACAGTGTGTTGCTTCCATATGCAGTTTGGAAAACTCTCATCCAACTGGCTAACATAGCCATCATGTCTTTCTCATAATTGTTGTGTTAA
>CAUYQV010094724.1:0-41438 GCA_963574575.1 Galagoides demidoff
GGCCGGGTTTGGGGCCTCCGGAAGCAACAGGCACAACCATTGGCCTTCCACCAACAGAAGGGCCCCTGTCAACAATTGGGGCAAATCTGTGGGGCTGGGACCGAAAATCAGGGGCAGGAGATCCTAAGACCATTTCCCCAGTGCCACTCTGCCCTCACAGTCTGCCCTTACCACGCTTGCCTGGATTCTTCACGACATACCCAGGCTGCCTGTGTTCCCGGTCACAATGCCCTGTGCTGTCTAGCCAGCCCCCAGCACCTTCTGGGCCCCCATTGCACAGGAACGCTGTGGGCTTTGGGGCAGACAAATATAGAGTCACTTAACAGTTGAGTGGCCTACATGGGTCACTGGACATCTATGCCCCTCATCGGCAAGTGGGCGATAAAATACTTTCCTTTTTATATATTGCTGAACATGATTTGCTAATAGTTTTTCTACACTATTTATGCAGAATATTTTTCTGTAATTTTCTTCATGTATATCATTTTTTAATCAAGATTTAGCACTAGGTTGGTATTGTCCTCATAAAATGTATTGGGAATTGTTCCCCACTCCTCTATTTTCTGAAAGTGCTGTGTAAAATTGGTATGTACTAGGGTTTGGCAACTATAGCATAAACGATGTGGTGGGAGGGAAATGAAGTTCCTTAATATTTTCTGGAGTTCACCCGTGAGCTCATCTGGGCTGGATTATTGTTTCGTTTTGTTTTGTTTGATCCACTGACTTTTATGAGTTTTATTTTATTACTATTCTGTCTGAAATATTTTCTAAGTTCTTTTGTGATATGTTCTTTGGCCCATAGTTGTTTTTTTTTTTTTTTAAAGAAGTGTAACGTTGAATTTCCAAAGATTTGGAGATATATCACTGTTATTAATTTCTAATGGAATTCTATTGTATACTCAGAAATTATTATATAATATTTTAATCCTTTTACATATGTTGAGACTTGTTTTATGGCCCATTATGTGATCTATCTAGGTGAACGGACACAGTGCCCTTGTAAAAAATCTATATTCTGCAGGTGTTGAGTAAAGTGTCCCATAAATATCAATGAAGTAAAAGTGGTTGATAATGTCATATAGATCTTATATATTTACTGACTTCTTGACTAGTTGTGTCAATTGCTGAGACATGGATGTGAAAATCTCCAGCTATAATTGTGAAAATGTCTGTCCCTCCCTTCATTTTGTTGATTTTTGTCTCATATATTTTGAAGCTTTGTTATTAAATGCAATCATATTTATGAATTTTATGTTTTCCTGATTAACTGACCCTTATATAATTATTAACTTTCATCTAAAGCGATACTCTTTGCATTTAACTCTACTTTGCCTGCTATTAACATACTCATTCCTACTTGCTTATGTTTACCTACTTGCACAGTGGTATTTTTGCATCCTCCATCAACCCATGTGGGTCTCTCTATATTTAAATTGTATCCCTTGTAGACAGCAAAATCCTTGCCCTTTTACCCATTCTGATATTCTCCGACTTCTAATTGGAGTGTTCAGCCCATTTACACTGAATGTAATGTTTGATATGCTTAGATTTTGGTATATCCTTTTACTATCTGACCCATTTGATTTTGTTCCCATGTTCCTCCTTTCCTGCCTGGATTAATCTAATGTTTTTTAGAATTCAGTTCTAATTTACTTGCTATCATTTTACCTATACCGCCTTGGATTGACTTGTAGTGGTTACTGTAGAGATTACAATATATATCCTTAACTTTTCACAGTCTATATAAAGTTAATATTGTCGTAAAGTGATTTTTGGTCTTTTGGATATACATGTAGTGGAGGAATTGCAGGATGGAACAGCAGGGATCTACTTTTAGATCCCTGAGTAGTCTCCAAACTTATTTCCAAAAGAAACGTATTAGCATGAACATATTTGCACCAGATTGCAGCTCAATTCATAATAGCCAAGTCATGGAAGAAACCCAAGTGCCCATTGACCCATGAATGGATTAATAAATTGTGGTATATGTACACCATGAAATAATATGCAGCTTTAAAAAAAGAGGGAGACTTTACCTCTTTTAGCTTACATGGAGGAACATAGTCTACTTAGTAAAGTATCCAAGGTACTCAGCACTATTATGAAATCAATTTATAATTACTTATACTTTCATATGAAAGATAAATCAAACTGTAGCCCAGGATGAAGGAGGGAAGAGGAGAGAATTGGGAGGGGAGGGGGGAAGTTTGATGAAGGGAAGGTAAATGGCGGGACCACATTTATGGTACATAGTGCAATGTCAAATTTATTAAGCATAGAGTATAAATATCAATAATTCAGTAAATGAGGTGAAGGCTATATTAACTAGTTTGATGTAAGCATCCCAAATTGTATTTAAAATCAGCACATTGTACCCCATAAATACATTAATGTATACATGATCTATGTGTTTATGACTTAATAAAAATAAGTAAATAAATAAATAATAAAATAAAGTTGATATTATACATAAACGCAAAAAACTCCCCACCATATGCATCCATTTCCCTCCCACCACATCCTTTATGCTATAGTTGCCAAACCCTACTAGATAATACTAAAATTTTTACTTCTTAAAAAAAAATAAGAGAAAATAACTACTTGTTCATATTTACCCACACATTTACCATTTCTGGTGTTCTTCATTTCTATCCAAAGATTAAGGCTTCCCTCTGCTATCATTTTTCTCCAGATAGAAAGACATCCTTTAGCATTTCTTTCAGTGAAGATCTGTTGATAAATTCTCTTACCTTTCATGTATCTCAAAATATACTTATTTCATCTGCATCCTTGAAAGATATTTTCCCTGAATATAGAGTTCTGTACTGAAAGTTTGTTTGTTCTTTTTCTTTTAGCACTTTAAGATATTGCTTCCTCTCTCCTGCCTTCCAGTGTTTCTTTTTTAAAAAATGTATAAGCATATCACTATTTTTACTTTTATTTAAGCCACTATGCTATGGGATAAAACTTTAGACAGCATGTATGACCACATTTTACACTTTAATACAAATTTCAGAACATAGAACATCACACTATTCTCTACTTTATTGTTCAAATATACATATTTTTATCTGAAATACAATATTTATAAAACGAAACAGCTCCTTGTAATAAAATGAACATTATTAGAATAGTTATTTAAATTATGTTTAAATGGTTGTAGCGGAGCCGATTTTCCCCAGTTAAGTACCTACAAGGGGTTTAGCACACTCAAGGTTCTTGAATACAACTGAGAATATGGCATTGATAAGTAAATATTACATATGAATTCAGCCAAACATTTAAGATAAAAGACTTCTGATTTTAGAAATATATTTAAAAATATACACCCATCCACTGTTGTTACGCTCCCTTTATGCTTTAACGCAGCAAGTTCCAGGAGTGACAGTTTTATGTGCTTCCAGAGATCTCTCCCTTGGGGCAGATCTCAAACCTCTTCTTTCTCCGTATAGGTCTTTGTGTTAACGCAGGCCATTTGCCTGGCTGAGTACTCGTCTCTAGCTGACATTACAGTTTCTTCGTTGTTTCGCTTTGCAAACTTGCTCACCGCCTCAGGTGGTCTCTCTCATTCTTTGCCCTTCTCTTGCTTTCCTCCGTGAGTCTGTGTTTTGCTCCGGGGATGTTTCACAGCTAGAGGGCTTCTCTTGGTTTCTTTCTTTGTCCTTTTCCATGTTTCTCATTTTGCTGGATTTTTCCTGGTTGTGATAACTTATCCTTTGCTCTAGAATTGGGGCTGCTTTCCTTTCTGGCTCGATTTTTTTCTGAAGATTGAACACTTACTTCTTGTTTTTCTCTATCTCTGTATTTATCATTATTTTCATATCTTTCCCTCCTCCCTTTCACGTATTCTTCCTTTTCTCTGCTTTTCTCTTCCGTCTCTCCTCTCTCACTGAGTCAGTTATGAGCATTTCGTTGTCTATTCTTTCTTGTTCTCTTGAGGAGCATTTCTTCCCATCTTTATCCCTTTTCCATTCTCTATCACTTCTTTCTCTTTGGTCCCTTGCCCTCAGTTCATCTTCTTGTTCATGCCTCTTCCAGTGGGAATCTCTGTTTCTGGCCTCTGTGTGCCTATGAGAATCCTTCTCTTTCCGGGAATCATGGTCAGTGTAATGGTTCTCCTGGTCTCTGGACCGCCTCTCTTGGTGCCATTCCTGCCTTTGCTCATGTCCTCTTGACTTGGAATTGTTTGTGTGGCGTTTGGCACCGTGCCCTCTTTCTTTACTACATGACCGTGAGTGGCTCTGAGTCCCATGATGCTTGGAGTCATTCTTTGAGGTCTCTGTGATCTTTTCCCGTCTGCAGTTCCATTTACTTTCTTCCATTTGAGCGTCCTCACAGCTCTTAGCATCAAAGTCACTGTCTGCATCTGGGTTTTCCTCTACTTTCAAACCAGTTTCCAGAATGCATTTCTCCTGTGGTATTATGGTTCTTTGAATTTACTTCATCAGTGTAACCCCTTGATTTCTCTACCTTTAGCCCAGACCTGGCTTCACGAAAACTGCACTTAGGTACATCCTCTTCACCAACTGCTTGATTTAACAGGCGCCTATAAAATCCACTGAGATCTTCCTGCTTTGTTACATCCCAATGCGCTTCTAGTGCAGCGACCCTCTTCTCTCTTTCTTCTTCTTCAGCTCTAGCAGGTTTTTTTCTTATAAGATGATGTCACAAATGCCTCTTCATCATCAGTTTCGCCCCTTTCCATTTCTCATTCTCTCTGTACTTTCTTTTCCATTCCTTTTCCTGTTCCTTTTTTCTAATTTCCACTGCTTTAGTAAGTTGGGAATGTACTTGGGCTTTCGATCTTTCCCTAAAAGCAACTTGGGGTTCCTTTTCTCCTTTTTTCTGCATTTCATCATAAATATTCATATTCATACACATGGAATCTTCTACAAGGGCCTTCTGCATTTCCACTTTGCTCTGTTTCGTGGACTGTTTCTTAGCAGCTTCCCTCTGAAGACTTTCACTCATGGAGACCTTATCCCATCTTCATAATTTGGGTTCTTGCAATGTTGTTATCCTATTCATCATCATCATCACAATCATTTCCAAACACTGATGGTTTTTGCAAAACAGGGTGCAACTGCTGTGTTTTCTTTGGCAAAATAAGACCATACTGCCTGCCTGGAATTGCCATCTTGCTCCCATGTGCACTGAACCCCTTCCACTGGTTCTGATGGGAATTCAGTGGGAACTTTTGCTAATGTGCTCCTGAATATATGATGTTCCCTGTTTTCCTGCTGCTTTCAAGATTTTCTAATCATCCTTTGTTTTCAGGAGTTTGACTACAGCACACCTACATCTTGTTTTCCTTCCTATTTCTCATCCTTTCAGCTCACTGAGCTTCATGTACTCTGTAAATTATATATTTCCCCCAATTTTGGAAATTTTTGGCCATTATTTCTTCAGATAGTTTTTCTTCCCCACTTTCTCCATCCATGTTTGACCTTACTATATGGTCCCAGGGACAGCTGAGCTTTTTTTGTTTTATTGTTGTTCCTCTTGGTTTATTAGAATGGGTCATTTCTATTGATCTATCTTCAAGTTTGGGACTCTTCTGTCATCTGCAATCTGTTATTAAAAATATCTAGTGGATTTTTTACTTTAGCTATTATGCTTTTCAGTTCAAGAATTTATAGCTGATTCTTTTCAATAATTTCCTTTCCTCTAATAAAATTTCCTATTTAAAAAAACATAACTATTCCCTTGGGTCATGTTTTAAACATTCACATTTTTTTAATTTTTTTTGCAATTTTTGACCAGGGCTGAGTTTGAACCCACCACCTCTGGCATATGGAGCCAGCGCCCTACTCCTTTGAGCCACAGGTGCCACCCCATTAAACATTCCCATTTTTACACTACTACTTTTTATATTTTTATATGTTACACTTAATATTTACAGTTCTACACCACACATTTACTTATGTGTACATCATAATAAACACAATAGCCGAAGTGTTAAGTAGGGCCATTGCATATAATTCATTTATTCATTTGTTCATGTATTACCCATTCAACAAGCATCTGCAGTGGACCTACTCTGTCAAACATTATTCTAAGTCTTAGGAACATAGAGACAAATTAGAAATAGTCCCTGTTCTTTTTTTTTTTTTTTTTGAGACAGAGCCTAACTCTGTCGCCCTCAGTAGAGTGCTGTAGTGTCATAGCTCACAGCAACCTCCAACTCTTCAGCTTAAGCAATTCTCTTACCTCAGTCCCACAAGTAGCTGGGACTACAGGCGCCCGACACAACACCCAGCTATTTTTGTTGCTGTTTTAGCTGGCCAGGGGTAGGTTCAAACCCTCGGTATATAGGGATGGTGCCCTACCCACCAAGCCACAGGCACCACCCAGAAATAGTCCCTGTTCTCTTTTTTTTTTTGTAGAGACGGAGTCTCACTTTGTCACCCTCAGTAGAGTGCTGTGGTGTTACAGCTCACAGCAACTTCCAACTCCTGGGCTTAGGTGATTCTCTTGCCTCAGCCTCCGAGTAGCTGGGACCACAGGCGCCCGACACAACACCCAGCTATTTTTGTTGCTGTTTTAGCTGGCCAGGGGTAGGTTCAAACCCTCGGTATATAGGGATGGTGCCCTACCCACTGAGCCACAGGCACCACCCAGAAATAGTCCCTGTTCTCTTTTTTTTTTTTTTTTTTTTTGTATAGACGGAGTCTCACTTTGTCACCCTCAGTAGATTGCTGTGGCGTTACAGCTCACAGCAACCTCCAACTCCTGGGCTTAGGTGATTCTCTTGCCTCAGCCTCCGAGTAGCTGGGACCACAGGGGCCCGCCACAACATCTGGCTATTTTTTTGTTGCAGTTTGGTTGGGGCAGGATTTGAACCCACCACCCTCAGACTATGGGGCTGGCGCCCTACCCACTGAGCCACAGGTGCCGCCCAATAGTCCCTGTTCTTAAGGAGCTGCCAGCATGGTAAGGAAAGGCAGGCCTGTAAACAAATTGGGTAATGTGATTTACTCGAGTGGTGGTTATAAGATGTGTACAAAGTGCAGGGGGGACATCAAATGGGCAAGTCTGCCTGGAATGGATTGGAATGTCCTCAATGGGAAGGTGAACCTTGCATTGACATAGAAGAACTTGAAGAAGTCAGAGAGGGGTGCCCAATGGGCAGGTGGACATGGGGGTTTGGAGAACAGTAAAGGTTGGTCCTAGGAATTCAGACCTGATGGCAGTTAGCTTTTGGGTCATTATGTGAAGCTAGATGACTCCTCCAGATGGCACCACAGACAGTCTAAGAAGACAAAGATGAAATAGAGTTGTTCTGGGGTGTAGTCAATGAAGGAGATCAAAGATGGATTGTTGGAAGTAAGGGCCAGTCTCTAAGCCTGAGGTGCCCAGAGTAAGTCTTACCTTCATACTTTAAGGACACAGGCTCTGGGCTCAGGTAGATCCGTGTTCTAATGCCATCTGTGTGGCACTGATGAGACTACTTAGCCTCTGTGTGGCTCAGTCTCTATGGCCATAGAACAGGAAAAATAGCAGTACCTACTTTAGCATTGTTGTCAGAATTAGAGGAGATAATGTTTATAAAACAGTGCCTGGCACATACTCAGCAATTATCAAATATAACAGTAGCCCTTGTAATCAGTTCATTATTTTAATAGATGTGAAAAACAAGGGAACTAATTTTAAACCCATAACCATAAGATTGTAACAAAGATGTGTTCTTTTAAGAAATATTTACTATGCATCTACTATGTGCCAAGGCTGAGGAGAAATCAACTAACTGAAATTTAGCATTTCCTTCAATTATGAACATAGGAAACAAACCACAATAGTATTGGTGGTACATGTGATTTTGTCACCCACAGAAATAAACATTTTTATATCACATAACAACTATTGCAGATATCTAGAAGTATTTACTAGAAATAACATTACTTCAAATTATGGTGTTGGTAGAGAACTTTTTTTTTTTTTTGAGACAGAGTCTTACTCTGTGCCCTGGGTAGAGTGCTGTAACATCCCAGCTCACAGCAACCTCAAACTCCTGGGTTCAAGCAATCCTCCTGCCCCAGCCTCCTGAGTGCCTAGGACTACAGGCACCTGCCACAATGCCCTGCTAATTTTTCTATTTTTAGTAGAAATGGTGTCTCACTCTTGCGCAGGCTGGTCTTGAACTCCTGAGATCAAGCAATCCACCCTCAGAGGCCTTCAAGAGTGCTAGGATTACAGGCATGAGCCATCGTGAGAAGTTTTAAATACTGCTATATTATGTCTTAATGAAGAAGCACATGTATCAATATAAAAACCATTCTGTGCATGCTCTATGTCCTTAACCATAGTCATCTTAAGGTCAGTTTCCCTTGAATGCTTTTTCTCTTGAGTGCCAGGACACTTTCTTGCTTCTTTGGGTAATCTAACACTATATCCTAGACATTGTCAATAACGAGTTGTAGTGAATTTGGCCTCTTGGCTTTCATTGTATCTCTCCAAAGAGGCATTGTTGTTGTGTTATGTTGTTTATTGTTTTAGCAGACAATTAATCTGGCTAAACTCAAACTAAATCTCTCGTCTATTGGGTAACAACTGAAATATCCAAACTCTTTTTCTTCTATTTTGGGCACCAACTGAAATCTCTCTGTTCAATTCTTTTCTTGAAGTCTGCCCTTTGCATGTATAGCTCCGGGGTCAACCAGAGATTAGGATGGAGTTTACATGCTGAATGTGGGACACCTTAGGTGTGGTTTTCTTCTCTCCGGGGTTGCCCCTCCTGCTTTTCGTCTACTGTGATCACCTCAAAGTCTGCTCTATGGGTCTCTGAGTTTTAGCCATCCACATGGAGTCCTCTGCAGCCCACCTTCACATGCAGACAATGGAGAAATTCACTTAGTGCTGGTCTCTCCTTCCAAGTGTTAACTTCCATATGGTTTCTGCCTCTGTTGCTCAGTCTGTCATGCCACAGAAGGTATTGTATGTAATGTCTCATCCTGGGTTCATATCTGCTACCTGCAAGAATGCTGGTCTCAGAGGTCCTACTGAACCATTGCTGAAGGCAGAACCTGACTGAAGTTTTAATATGATCCCTTGGGCCTAGACTGCTGCCAGACCCCTCTAGGTGGCTTTTGCTTCAAGTACTGCCTCCTCCCCAGTCTCTCATGGTACCCGATGCAGAGCTACCACAGGTGTCAAAAAAATATGATTTTAAGAATATGTCCAGACTTCTCTGATACCACTTCTGCTTTTTTTTTTTTTGAGACAGAATCTCACTATGTTGACCTCAGTAGAGTGTTGTGGTGTCACAGCTGACAGCAACCTCAAACTCTTGGGCTTAAGTGATTCTCTTGCCTCAGCCTCCCAAGTAGCTGGAACTATAGGCTACAGGCGCCCGACACGACGCCTGGCTATTTTTTCCTTGCAGTTGTCTTTGTTGTTTAGCTGGCTAGGGCTGAGTTCGAAACTGCCATTCTCCATGTATGTGGCTGACCCCATAACCACTGTGCTATGGGCACTGAGCCTGATACCACTTTTTCAAGATGTAGCTTAATTTGTCTCCCCTCGAGTGGAATCCAGATGTAGTGCCTCACTTCTGACAAACAGCATGGCAGAATCCATGGGATCTGACTTCCAAGTGAGGGTCACACAAGAATACAGCTTGTATTTCAAGACACCTTCATCTAAGTATCTTCAAGACATCATGTCATCAAGCACCCAAACAGGTTCAAGTTCTTTCTTCAAAGAGTCATCAGATTGAAGAGACTTTCGAACACTTGCCATCTCTTGCTGCCACTGTTTCGTGAAAGGAGATATTAAGTGTTTAATTTTTAGTTAAGTATTATAACTACTACAGCAAATAAAATATTTCAGTGCTTAAAAAAAAAAAGAATACAGCTTGTGTCTTGTGTGCTCTTTCTTGCACTTTGGCACTTCTTCCTCTTCCCTCCCCTACCCGCTGGTCGATCCTCTCTCTCCCCTCCATGTGTCACTACTCTGGGCCACTTAGTAAAGACCCGAGCTACTTGCCAACAGTCTTGTGAGTGAGCTTGGAGCATGCTGCACCTCTCAGCCCCAGTCTAGTCTTCAGAGACTGAAGCCCTGGATGACAGTTTGACTGTTACTTCATGAGTGACCCTAAGCCACAACCTCTCAGCTAAGCCACCAGGATAATTTGTTACACAGCAAGAGATAACTAATACCATAACATCCCCTTAATGTCTAGTAATCTACAACAGCAGTAAGAATTTTTCTTCCAACCTACTGTTCTGTGAAGCGTTATCTTAGTAAACGGCACCAAAAGTCACCCAGGGATGTATCATCTGGGGAAGCTTGAGAGATCTTCATCTATCCCACAAGTCATGCAAAGCCTCTAAACACTCATAACTAGAAATAGCTACAAAAAATAATGAACATTATTAGTTATTAGAGAGGTAATTGAAATAACAAAGGCTGACAGTCCCACATGTTGATGAGGATAGGGAAAAAAAAAACTCTCATACATTTCTGGTGGGAAGGTAAATGTCCCAACCACTTTGGAATAGATTCTAACAGTTTCTTATAAAACATATAACTAAACTATGATGTGGCAATTCTTCTCCTAGGGATTTACCCAAGAAAAATGAAAGTGTATGTCTACACAAAGATGTGTACAGGAATAGTCACACTTTATTTATCATAGTCCAAACAGGAAAAAGTCCAAATAACAACCCAGTGAAGGAAGAAACCAACTCTAATATATCCAGATGATGGAATGCTACCCAGCAATAAAAGGAAAGGAGAAATAACACACTCACCAACATAGATAAATCTCATAAACATCACACCAAATACAAGAAACCACACACAAAATAGTACATAGATTCCATTAACATAGATTAGTAATTGCTCAAACAGGCAAAAATAATCTATGGTAAAGAATATATATATAGTAGAACAGTGGTTGCCTCTGTGTAGGATTGTGGTGGAAACTGGAAAGGGTCTGAGGGAAAATTTCTGGGGTGTTTATAATGTTCTGTATTTTAATAGGAGTTTGGAGTATACATTTGTCAAATTTCAATATATGGGGCCCTTAATATTTGTGCATTTCACTGTACGTAAATTTTGCCTCAAAAGAATTTACAAGAACAGTAAACATAATTGATCTCTAGTTAATGTGATGCATGCTAAAGCATTTAGGGGTGAGGTATGCTAATGTTGACAACTTAGTTTGAACTGAATCAGTAAAATAAGGACAATCATGCACTCGATTAGCATAATGCTAATTGTGGAATATTAGATTGGTAGATGGGTGCAATTCTTTCAAGTGTTCAATTGTATGTTGCTAAATTTTCATAATAAAATGTGGAGAGAAAAGAAACAAGTTCTTATCCAGTGGATAAATTTGTTACAAGGATATTTAAGAAGTTGGTTTGATCATTATTGCTAATAATGCATTAAATGCCTATCAGTAAACAAAGGAAGAAAAAACTGAGACCACCACCCTCAGAACCCATTTCCCTGCTGGGTTTCACCCCTCCAGCACCTCTCTCTTGCCCCTTGCTCACTGCATTCCAGCTTCACTTTTTCCTTTTCGACCCTAGAATATGCCCGAGTTATTTCTGTCAGAGGACACTTGCACTTCCTTTTACCTGCAGAGCCTTCCTGTCTTTATTCACCTTCCCAGGACTGAGTCCTTCAGTTGGTCCTGTCCTTCTTGTCCTCCAACTCCTACCTCAGCCCTAGCCTCACTGAAGCCCCCACCCATCATTCCCAAATATCACCCTGATTGATTCTCTTCAAAGTTCTCATCACTCTTCTTAGGTGTTTTGTGTCAACCTTTATTTACTACTGGCTTCCTTACTAAACTAGAATCTTCAGGAAAGCAGTGACCTATATCCCCAGAGCTTAGCACAGTGCAGGGCAACAGCAGATTCATAGATTTTTGTTGACCAACAAAACATTCATGTGAAACTGGCTGTCATTTCCTTGTAGCACCTCTGATCCAAAGATCATCATGCATGTTCTTTTTTCTTTAGAGCATGAGCTGTTTTATATATATATATATATACACATATGCAAGTATTTACTTGTTGATTGCGTTCTCTGCACCAAAACACACACATCAAATCACAGGAGCTCTAAGGAATAAATGCCCCCTTAGGGCAGGGATGAGACCAGGTTTTGCTCACATCTGTATTTGGAGTGCCTGGCACAGCTAGGATTCACAGCATCTTTGGTAGCTCTGTGAGAAGGTTTGACCCCTCCAGTGAGGTGCTGGCTTTTCTGTCTTCACCCTCCGTTCTCGACACTCCACTCCCTCCACCATCCTGAAGAAGCCCAAAGGAGAGGGGTCTTTTCCATCTCTTCATTCCCTCGGTAGCCTGTTAGTCTATTTGTAGATTCGTTCATTCTTTCATTCACATGTTAATTCCACTCCTCCCACCTCTTCCCGAGAATCCAGCCGGTTTGCGCTGCTCCTTAGCGTTCTGGTAAGACACGCCTCCCTACTCCAACGCTGCCCCCCCCCCACCCGCCCCTTTCCCGCCCCTCCCCCTGTTCAGACCAATCGTGGCCTTTCAGGGGCGGGGCCTCGCTCTCCAGTACCCCCGGCGGCGCCCGCAGCTCCGGAAACGCTCTGCGGGGCTGCTAGGATCAGCCGGCCTCCGGCAGCTCCGTGGCGCTTCCTGCCACGCCAGGCCTGGCTGGGCCGCGCCAGAGCCACTCCGCCGAGGCACGCGTGTCAGCTGCTGCCAGGCCCGGGTGAGCGTGCGGGCCACGGGAGGATTGTGGGTGGTGCGGGAGAGAGTGCGAGGCCGTGATGATCACGAGGGCAGCAGAAGGCTGTACGGGCCAGACTGAGTGTGCGGGCCGCGGGAGGATGTAGAAGGGGACACGGGAGTGTGTGCGAGGCTAGAGTGAATGTGAGGGCTACAAGAGAATGTGCGGTGGGGTTGGACGTCTCTGGGCCTGTGAGAAGCTGCTAGGCCTTGAAGCTGGCCAGAGAGGGGAACGGGTCTGGGATGACAGTAATATGAGACCCCAAGGCCTTCCTGTGGCGGGCAGGGGGCGGCGGTCATGTGCGGCAATCGAGGACGTGCAGAGGCCTGCTGTGCTCTTTGGGAGACGCTAGGGGGTGGGACCCAGTCAGGGGCAGAGAGAGAGGACCCCCATCTAAGCGCAAAGGAGGCTGAGGGGGAGGGGGCTTTGTGGGGGGATGATGATTAACAGACTTTTCCCCAGTCTGGGGCACTGGGTGGCAAGCTGGGGACAGTTCCTGCTTTAGGAGTTCCTCCTTTGCTTTCAGGTGGCCGTCAGACCTCAGCTTGATGGGGTGATTGGGGGCAAGTAGATTCTGAGACCTTATGCTGTGCGAAGGCCAGTGCAGGGCCCTCTGTCTGAACAGGGCTTTTTCTCTCGCCCTCCTGGGGCCAAGGTGTCCTGCTACAGTGCCCCCCCCCCCCCGCATTAAACTCCTTTGCTGGCTCCTCCAGTCTGTATTTGGGTGATTCATTACATGTCTTTTTCCATACACTCCCCACTTGCCTGCTGCCCAAAGCCCATAGTCCCTTTCAACTCCCCCCCCCATTCCTGGCCCTGTTCCCGGAGGGACCCACCCTGTTCCAACTGACACCCTCCAGCCAGCCTTGGCCTAGCTGGGCCAGCGGCCCTCTCCAGTCTCCTTGGTCAGTGAAACATTCCTCTTTAACCTCAGCCCCTACATTTCTCCTTTACAAGAGGATTTCAGATGGGATTGCTGAACAGCCCCTCCTCTAAGTACTAAGGCTTCCCCTCCCCCCAGGCCTTTAAAGTAGAATTAACTTGCAACGTCTGGCACAGTTCAACATTCCCCCAAAATGTTATTGAATCTATATTTAGAGTCCTGTTGTGCACTGATTTTTCAGCTTTCTGTCCATGAGAGACCCCTTGGAAAATCTGCTAGAAAGTATGAATTCTCTTCTGACCATTAGCACTGCCTCATAAAGTGGGCTCCTATTTCAGTAAGCTCCTGGGCAGGAATTCTGTCTGATGAGAGCTGGAGATGAGTGAACCTTCAGATTCTAGAACAACTCAGTGTTAAGGAAGTACAGCCCCCTCATCATAATCTTCTAGGGTGTTTGTGGAAAATGCAGATTCCTTGGCCCCACCAAGCCCAGCCACTCTACCGCTTGAGTTCTTAGTGAATTCTGAACCAGATTTCCAACCCAGTGATCCAGCCCTTGCCTAACTTCCCTGGGTTCCTTACATGGCCTGGGCCTCCTTGCTACTAGCATACCATCCCACCCCACCCCCAATTTAGAATCTTATGTCCAGTCAGTGTAACCTAAAAAGAGCTATACTTACAATTTATTTTGATTTTTTTGTAAGATGCCATGCATCTTGAAGAAATGAGTACATAAACCTTTCCTCAATTAAGTACAACAAACTACAAAATCCCCTTCTGGTCTACCTTCTGGCTTTTTATAGAAGGGAAAGAAGATGGAAACCTAAACAGAGACAGACAGGTACCCAAGCAAAGTGAGAGAGGAACAGATGCCTTCCTTCCCACACACACAGAAAAAGACACACACAGATACAAATATCCTGAGAGAAACAGACTTTCCTGGTGAGACTTCCTCTCTTTTGGCCCTTCAGGATTTTGCTACTTCGAGTAGCAGCCTGTAGCAGCAAACAGTGTAGAGTGGGTCTTTTGCTTCCACCTCCTGGTGAGGGAGCATAAAGGCCAGGTCAGCTGATGTGGGGGGTGGCTGGGGAGTTATATCCTGGCCCAGCTGGAATGCATTGGGATCTTCATCTGATCACTCACTATACCAGAGGACAGATTCCTAAAAGGTGCTGCTCCAGTTCACCTGAATTACTTCAATCCAACAGGTGGGACCTTACCTGCAGGACTAATCTGTGAGAATCATTCTGAGACATGATGACTCATCCCTGTGCATCTCGCTTGGGTAAGTCTTGAGTGTCTGCTGGCCGCACTGTTAGGAAATCCTATGGATAGGGATATAAGATGTTGAGGAATATCATTTTGGTCAGGAAGCACTTATATTTTCATATATTTAACTGTTGCTGAACTGTCTTTACCCAGAGGCAATTATCTCAGTCCAAGCAACACAACTCAGGGTGAAAGATACTCAGTAAGGAGAACTGAATCCAGGTAGACATTTAGGTGGGTGAGGGAGCTGAGGGCACTCATCTGAGGGAGATCTCTTATGAGTGGAAAACTATAAAGATACCCTGTAGGGAATATTATCTCTGGCCCAGAATTGAAATAAACACCTCAAGCCACCTGTTGTCTTCTGGATAAACCGAAACTTTGGAGCCTGAGGATATCCTGCTGCAGGTTCTTATTTAGATGCTTGAGGGAGTCCAGGTGGTTTTCAGAAGCCCTTGGAAGCTTCTAGAACCTGCCAGATAGGTCTTATTTGGGTCATCTTGCTACCTCTTCCCAACCCCAATGCCCAAGGAACGATGGTACCTGTCAGAGATTGCTTGGCTGTTTATGCAATAGAATCAGTTGAATGCTGATCTTCTAGGCTCAGAAGCTACCTTTAGTAGTAACTAGACTTCCTTGAGGGGAAGAGCAGTCCTAAGTTCAAAGGTGACTAGAAAACATGTAATTATTCACCACTTTTTGTGATGTGGGATAGTTTTTGGCTCCTTTAAGTCAAGCTCTTTATTTCTCTTCTTTCAGATCAAAGCAAAATGATTATTTTGGGTCTCTTATCTTTCTGAGTCCATGCAGTAAATTAGATTTAAATAAGTTGGTTAAGTTTTACATTATGATCTTACCACACATAGTGGGAGAATTTGCTCACTCACATGAGTACCCATGTGTTAAAATGCATAATTTTTCAAATTGCCAGGCTCTTGATTAACATTGACATCATTATGTTCCGTGTATTCTAGCAGCAGATGTTTGTTAAACAGCTGCATTGTACATGGTGCTTGGCTAGATCTAATGTGGCATCCACATTTGACCTTGACAGGGCCTTTGCTGTCTGGGAGTTTACAGACTTTAAACTATGTTCAGGCTCATTTCAAGAAGGAGGATAGCACTATTTACATAAGAGTTGGATATTTGTTTTCCCATAGTATTTCTCCCAGCTTCCCTTTTCCAGTTGTGTGTAGGTATGCACAATATGAGATATGGGGCATGCTTTTCTGCTGTGACTGAAAGTGCCTTGGATTCAAGGTCAGCATTACCCTGTGTGTCCATTAGGTGCATCACAATGATTTTTGTGCTCTGTCTGGAATTGCTCTGACCTGTATTCCCCAAGATCCACTTTTGGAAGGCAATGGATACCTGTGTTTGTCACTTTGGTCACAGCATCCAGCTTCTTTTCTTGATTAGTTCCACCATTTTAAAATGGAACAGTTGTGCAACATAGATCCTAAATGTCCCCACAGTCTCTGGGCTTGGTGATAATTTTAGTTTTAACTTCAGGGGACTCAATGTATTGTCTTTCTTAACAAGCTTCCTTTGCTTCTCCTGAAGCTGTTCACCTGATACACTTGGCTAGTTATGCAGAATTTAGCTTCCTTTTATGAAAGCACAGCCCACTTTTTTCCTCTGTTTTTATGAGTGCCTTCTAAATGTCTATATGTCCATGGGCTACTGTCACTGAGTGTGGTGCTCACACTGCCACTGAGAGCTGAGGCGATCTCACACTAAGTCCCCCTGGGTGATCTGGTACAGGAAGGGCCACTCTCTTTGCTACCCAAGAAAGGATAATTAACAACTCATTTGGGGGGTTTGACTCTAGGAGTTCAACAGTTAATCATGCCAATTAAGTAAAAACATTTTGATAGGATTTGCTCAAATGAACTCTTCAGGAAGATTTGCTCAATTAAATGTGGGTGGCTTGGAAGAAGTGTATGCATATGTGTGAGAGAGAACGAGAATGCTGTGTCTGTGTTACATCCATATATACCATTTGCTTAGCTGACACTCACTGCCAGTCTGTCTTCTAGTATACAGTTATATATTATTTATCTCTTCTCTGGTATGGTTGGAAAAGTCTGAAATCTTGGCAGCTGGACACTAAGCAAGTGAGCCTCTTGGAGCCATGGCCGCCTTCTCTGTAAAACACAGGTGGTGATGACCACAGACTGCCATTATGGGGTGGTGCCAAGGGAGACATGCCTCTCAAAACACATGTAGCAAATGCTCCCATTGCCACGCCCTCTCCACATACATTGATTCAATTGCCCCGTAGTTTATCACATGCCCACTGGGGACTTGGGGTTAACCAAGAAAGAGGCCCTGGCCTTTGGGAGCTGACACTTGTCCTGGAGAAAGTCAGGTGGGAGCCATCACATTCACAGGGTAGCTTTTAGTTAGTGTTGGGGCTGAGGAGGTGACATTTGAATTGAGGCCTAAATTCTTAGAAGGAGATTCCTACAATAAGCCATAGGGATGGTATCCAGGGCAGGTTTGGGTGGCCTTGAGGGTCATAGCCATGCCCTATCTAGGACTGAATGAAAACCCATGTATCTGGATATAACTGAGACATGGAGGGGGGCAGGGAAAGGGATTGATGGGCTGGGCCAGAATTTGCAGAAGGGTTAAAGCCTCAGGCTTCTGGCCTGAGGGCAGTGAGAAACAGTCTGTAACAGGTCATCGTTCTCAGAAGGTACATACACAATGTCCCTTTCCCCGTTCCATTTGACAACCAATCATCAGTATCAATTAGAAGTGAATTTTTAACAAAACTTATAACTAATTCATGACCAGTTCACTTTGTATTGGAAGGCAGATTCAAACCAGACATGAGAATTCCAAGAAGAATCCATTGGGCCAGCAGGGCTCTACCTAGGTGACAGTGGGGCACAGAGAGGGCTTGGCTGCTGAGCACTGGAGATTAACTCACCATTTGTTGCCTGTCAGCCAGTTAATGGTGGCAACAGGGCTTCTGTGGGCTTTGGGGTCAGGTGGGGCTTCTGCCCACACCAGTCCAAGGTGCTGATGGCTTGAGGGAGGACCCAAGGCACAACCCCATGGTCCTATCTCTAGACTTTCTGGTCATTACCCTTCATGGACTGCTCCTTCCAGCCCTCTACCCTGCAGTTGCCTCTCCCATATGGGGATTCTGAAAGTGCCAGTCTTCTGATCTAACCCCTGTCTCCTTGGCCACAGCCCTTGTCTTCTTGTATGCTGGGCATCTTTCTTATCCTAAGTCTACCAGGATCTAATCTGTCATGGGATTAGAGCAGTGGTTCTCAACCTTCCTAATGCCATGGCCCTTTTAATACAGTTCCTGTGGGTCGCAACCCACAGGTTGAGAACCACTGGATTAGAGGAAAAAACAAAGTCTACCAAAACTCTTTTAAAATTTTTGCTCTTTTCTGATACCAATGAAATTCAGCTTGGTTACTAAAATTTCCCTCATTACAGAAACAGAAAGCAGACCTTTCTAGACCTTGACCCTGTGTGATCACACACATATTAAAGTACAGATGTGCTGATTCAAGCTACAAGTCATTCTCAGTTTTTTACTTTTTTCTCCTAAAAATGCAAATACCTACTTAGCCATCTTCTCCCCTTCCCTTCCCCTTAAATCAAGAGTGATTACCTCTGTTGCTTCTACAGAGGATTCACATTTTTGTAATCTGCCATACATCATCCTACATTGGGCACCCATTGGTTTTATATTTAAATCCTCCAATTTCTTCCTGCTCTGAGTTCTAGGATTCTCCACTGGGGATGTCAGAGCTCTGAGCCACATTGTTCATTTATCCTCTCCCCCATTTTTAGGATTTTAGGATTATTTAGAGCTCATTCTATCAGTTACGGTATATTGTTTTCCATCCTTTATTTTCGATATATCTGTGTCTTTATATTTGAAGTTTCTTGATAACACATAATTGAGTCCTGTTTTTTTAATAGTCTGACAACCTCTGCTTTGTTTTTTCACCCTCTGCCTTTTTGATTGTTTAGTCCAGCCATCTTGCTGTTTGTTTCTGTTTGCCCCATCTGTTCTTTTTTCTTCTTTCTCTTTGCTTTTCTTCTTTTGGATTATTTTTAGTATGCATTTTATCTCTACTCTTGGCTTATTAGCGTTTATGAAAGTCTTAGAGGGCTCACCAAAACATACAATCATATGTTTTACATATGTTATAAACCACATACTACCTTGTTACTATTTTTACATTAAATGGTCAGTTGTTTTTTAAAGGTGTAAAAATTAGGGGGATCACTTCTTGCCCTTTTGGCAAAGATCACCTGTAAAGGGGTGGGGATTAAGAGTGTTTTATAGTTCCCTACATTTTTACATTCCTGGTGTTCATGCCTCTGTGTAGATTCAAGTTTCCATCTGGTATCATTTTCCTTCTACTGTGTTTCTCCGAAAATAAGACCTACCCAAAAAATAAGCCCTAGCAGGATTTCTATGCATTTGTTAAATATAAGCCCTACCCCAATAATAAGACCTAGTGATGGGCGTGGCTATGCAGCGTATCTGCATAGCCACGCCATGCGTTTTGGTGTGGAGAGGAAGATATCCCTGAAAAATAAGCCCTAGTATATCTTCTTGAGAATAAATAAATGTAAGACAGTGTCTTATTTTCTGAGAAACATGGTACCTGAAAAACTTCCTTAAATATTTCTTTTTTCTTTTCCTTTTTTTGAGACAGTCTCACTCTGGCACCCTAACTAGAATGTTGTGGCATTATAACTTACAACAACCTCAAGTTCTTGGGCTCAAGTGATCCTCTTGCCTCAATTTGTCTATTTTTAGTAGAGACAGGGTCTCACTATTGCTCAGGCTGGTCTTGAACTCCTGAGCTCAAGTGGTCTATCTGCCTTGGCTTCCCAGATTGCTAGGATTACAGGCATGAGCCTCTGTGCCCAGCCTAATCTGCTTTTGATGAATCATCTAAGCTTTTGTCTGAAATCATTTTTATTTTTGAAGATTATTTTCCTTGAATGTAAAATTCTAGGTTAATGGGTATTTTTTAGCTCTTTAAAAATCCATTCACTTGTTTTGTGACTTGCACACTCTCTGATAAGAATTCAAGAGTTATTCTTATCTTTGTCCCTCTGTACACAGCAGCAGCATTTCTTTCCTCTGGCTACTTTAGTTTATCACTGGTTTTCAGAAATTTGGTTATGATGTATCTTTTTAAATCTTGCTAGGGGTTGGGCTTCTTGGATGTATAAATTTATACTTTTCATCAAATTTGGAAAATTTTCAAGCCATTACTTCTTCAACTATCTGTCCAATACTCCTCCTCATTTTCTTTACCTTCTCAGATTCCAGTTACTTGGGTGTTTGACCACTTTATATTATCATCAGGCTATAGGCATACTGTTTGTTTCTAAAAGCTTTTATCCTCCCTGAGCTTCATTTGAAATAGTTTCTATTGCTATGTCTTCCAGTTCTCTAACTTTTTATTTTGTGTGGTATTTAATCTGCCATTAGTATCTAGTGAAACTTTCATTTTAAATATTATAGTTTTCACCTCCAAAATTTGTATTTTTTTCATATATTTTACTTCTCTCATTATATTACTGTTTTTCTTTCAATAATTGGACATATTATAGTTAAACTGGCTATTATTCCTGTTTGTGAGTTCTGTCACTCTTGCCGTGGGTCATATTTTTGTGCTTCATGGCATTTCAATAATTTTTGGTTGGATATTAGACATTATAAATATTATGTTGTTAAGTGTCTGGACTTTGAGTGGTAGGATAGTTATTTGTGGATCAATTTGATCCCTTTTTAAGCTTTTTAAAGGTCTTGTAAGACCTTGGCTCTAAGAATAGATCAGCCTTACTACTAAGACATGACCTCTCTGGATTCTCTGTTGAATGTCCCTGATGACAACAGAAGACACTCTATGCTGGCTGGTCAGACCTTCAACATCTCCCTACCTTTCTGTGTCCTGGGAATTGTTCAGCTTACAGCTTCCTGGTCATTCTTTTCCCAGGCTTTGGAGTTTCACTCTATGTGTGCATGGCTTAGCAGTCAGGAAAGACTTAAGGGGAGCCTATGCATATTTTTTAAACTCTTTTTTCTGCATAACTCACTCCTTTCTGGAACTCTGCACTGCAACCTTCCAGCTGCCTCAGCTGCTCTGAATGCTGGTCTGTGGCTCCTTGACTTGGCGAAGTCTCTAAGCACTGTTTGGTTCCTCCCTCCCTATACTCTGGATCTGGAAATTGCCTTCAGGCAGAGAGCTGGGGTGATGGTTGGGCTCACCTCATTTGTTTCTGGATTTCTGTGGTGGATCATGATGCTGTGCTTCCTCCTGTCCTGTTACTCCATCACAGCCATAAGTGGACAGTTCCATCAATCCTTTGTAACATAACATCTTTAATTTTATGTAAAAGTCTTTCTGGAGTATCTGGGTTTTGTGGTCCTTGAGCTAGTGTCAAAAGGCCTCCTTTTCATTTGACTTGAATTTCAGTTGAATTGACATCACAACAGGAGCTGTGTAACTGTTTCTTTGAGCTCGCTGAAGTGGGAGCCTATGGTGCAAAGATGTCTGTGGTAGGATCTTACAATATTTCACACACTTTGCAATCTGGGAGAAAAAGGTAACTTGTGCAAATCATTCAGATCTTTTATTTAGCAATTTAGTGTTTGAAGGTTTTATCTCTGAGGCTTATTTTTCTAGCTGTTTTGTTCAACTTTTCATTTTGTTGAGTATGTTAGAGAAATGTTATCACCTGCAGCTGTCTGGCTATTACATGGAGCAGTATTTCAGTGGGGTACGGCTTTTAAGGGCTTCACTGCAGGTCAGGAAGCCCCAGTTTCAGCCCTTTGTTGCCTCTCTTCCCTCCAGTGGCCTGATCTAGTTTTTTGTTGCCTCTGCAAAGTTGGAAAGGCTATCTCATTTGCAGGTTATTTCTTCTCATAACTTTTGATGTGAACATGGACCTCTTTGAGGCTTGCTGTCGAGAGGTCTATGGCTGGCCTGTCTCTAAGAGCCTGTCTCCCTGCCTTTGGCTCGCCATCTGTCTTCTCTTGGTTTTGCCTTGGCTGACAAATACCCGTCTTGTCGTGGCTCCCTCTGGCTTGCCTATGTGAATTCTTTTCTTTCCCCCTATTAGAGGTTTACTTTCTCAGGCATGCCCATGCTCTGGCTTGCCACTCAGCCAGCATGTGAGAGAATACTCTGCAAGATCTAAAAGGAAATTACTAGTCTCTTCCCAAGGGACCCAGAGACAGGACTATTGTCACTCATGGCTTTTTTCACTTTCCTTAGCTCTACTTTGCTCCCCAAGGTTTTGCCTTTCCCCAGGATGGAGCCCCGGTAAACCAGGTCCTGGCAGTCCCTCTTGAGATGCCAGACGCTCAGGCAAAGTGTGCTTCCTTCTGCCTTGCTTGTGAATCTGTCACTGCTCCCTGATTCTGGCCTCAGCCTCTACCTCTTGCCCCAGCATGACACACAGCAGACTATGACCCCCAGCCACTACCTTCCTGCCCTCCCTCGGCTTCTCTTTTGAAGGCTGCCAAGAAATGGATGGCCACGGGGCTTGGACTTCCCATCATCCAGGTTGGGGACCTTAATTCCCATCCAGGAAAGTGATTGAACCGAGGTCCCTTGGAAAGACAGTGGGAGCCCAGGGCTGCAGCCTATGTCTCCTGGCACTTGATCAGTTTCTCTTTTCAGGATTTCTTGTGACTTATGGTCAAATATCCATGTTAGCAACACATAACCCACTCCAGACCTTTAACCTCTTATCCCTGGTGTCACTGGTACTTGTCCCTGTCTCATTCTAGAATAAATGGAAAGACTGATTATCCCTGGGAATTCTTTCAGGATTTGGTGACATCTGATGATGTGGCATGATACCTCACCAAAAGGGAGTGGCTGAGGCTGGACCCTGAGCAGAGGGCACTGGCATATTATGGGAACGTGACCTCCGTGGGTAAGGATGCCCCTAACCCTTCCCCAGATTTGTCATCTACTGTGGGTGGGGTGGAGACACTTGGCTAGCCCCATATAAGCTCACCTTGTCCCTGGAGTGTGGGGAAGCACAAAGGGTCTGCCACAGATGACATCTCAGAGTGGCACAGTTCCCCTCAAGTAAGCCCTCATGGCATAGAAAGAACCCCTCCTTGGTCTTTTATTGGAAAGGAAATTGGAATAAACTTGCCACTGTAATATAGAATACCCAGCCATTTGACTTGAATTTCTTTTGAGATAAGCTGACAAGATCAAGTTCTTGCTCACCCCTCAGGGTCTACATATGCAAGGTCAGGAGGATTTTAAGAGGAGACTTTTTGGAGGTGTAGAAGTCTGTAGGTCTGGGAAAAGCAAGAGGTCTGATGTGTATGCACCAAAGGGGTACACAAGGACAAGGTAGGATGGGGGTCAGCTCCCCAGGTGGGCCCATAACCTGCCTTTCTCCAGTTCTGGGAAGGCAAAAACTTCAGGAAATGCATTTGGACTAAGACTGAATAGAATGACTGAGGTCACAGCCAGCCTGATCTTTTGAGGACTGAAAGGGTTCCCCTGTTCTGCCACCATTCTGATGTCACCTCTGGCTGTCCCATTCCTTTTCTGTGGGCAGGAATTCCTGTTTTGAATACTGCCTTGGTCTATCATCTGGCACAAGGACAGGTGCTATTGGTATCAGACTTTTCCATCGACATGGAGCCAGCTAAGTACTCTGGTAAGTAAAAAAGAAACCCAAGGAAATGTGAGGAAATCAGAAATCCGAGGTGGGGAGTAGGTCCAACCAAGCTGTTGTGGGGTTGGGGTTAGAACTGGAAGGACTGGCTGAGCTCTGGGGGGCTTCAGGGTAGGGAGGGGAGGCCCATCACAGGAGGAGGTCCTCCTCAGGACCACTTCAGCAGGGAGTATCCAGGAATCAGGCCCTCTGCCCCTTGCTGCTTCCAGGCTTAGGCAGCAGTGTGTCAGGAGGAAGAGGATTCTCCGCTTGGGAGATGAGCGTTCTTCCTTCCTCCTGTGCAGACTGCAGTGTCCTGTGTTTATCGTTTCAGAAAACACCTTGGTGACTCAGCACCAGACAAAGAGGGAAGACACCCAGCCACAGGAGATGGCCTCCACAAGCTCCCTGAGGGCCACTGAGCCTACCCCTGAGGTCAAACAGAACGGGGACTCTGAGGGGAGGGGTGGGAGCCCACAGAACCTGCCCATAGAACATCATTTTGCATGTAAAGAGTGTGGGGACGCCTTCCGGCTTAAAGTCCTCCTCGTTCAGCACCAGAGGGTCCACAGTGAGAAGAAGGGCTGGGAATGCAGCGATTGTGGGAAGGTGTTCAGGGGAGTGTCAGAGTTTAATGAGCACAGGAAGAGCCATGTGACCGCAGAGCCCCGGCCTGGTCCGAGTCGGGCCCTGGAAGGTGCAGGAGAGAAGAGGGGGCAGATGGAGCTGGAGGTGAAGCCCTTTGAGTGTGAGGAGTGCGGGAAGCGCTTTAAGAAGAACGCGGGCCTCAGTCAGCACCTGAGGGTGCATAGCCGAGAGAAACCCTTTGATTGCGAGGAGTGCGGGCGGTCCTTCAAAGTCAACACCCATCTCTTCCGGCATCAGAAGATCCACAATACAGAGAAGCTTTTCGCCTGCAAGACGTGCAGCAGGGATTTCCTGGATCGCCAGGAACTGCTCAAGCACCAGCGAGTTCACACCGGCCACCTGCCCTTCGACTGCGACGACTGCGGCAAGTCCTTCCGAGGGGTCAATGGGCTGGCCGAGCACCAGCGCATCCACAGCGGGGCCAAGCCGTATGGGTGCCCCCACTGCGGCAAGCTTTTCCGCCGGAGCTCGGAGCTCACCAAACACCGGCGCATCCACACTGGCGAGAAGCCCTACGCTTGTGGCCAGTGCGGCAAGGCCTTCCGCCAGAGCTCCAGCCTGCTGGAGCATGCACGCATCCACAGTGGCGAGCGGCCCTATGCATGTGGAGAGTGCGGCAAGGCCTTCCGCGGGCCCTCGGATCTCATCAAGCACCGGCGCATCCACAGCGGACTGAAGCCCTATGCCTGCGACAAGTGCGGCAAGGCCTTCCGCAGGAGCTCAGGCCTGAGCCGCCATCGGCGGATCCACAGCGGTGCGCGGCGCTGCGAGTGCAGCGAGTGTGGCCGTGTCTTCAAGAGGCGCTCAGCGCTACAGAAGCATCAGCCCACTCACCAGGAGTAGAGGAGCCCGGGGCAGCAGCCAGCCAGGCCCCAAGGGGATGGCAGAGTCAAAGGAGATCAACAGTTTTGTAGTACTTAGTTATTTTGTCGTCTGCTAGGTTGAGACCAATTTATACTGCCACCAGCAATTTTTGATTGTTCCCCATGATGGCCCTCGAAGATAGCTTTTCCATTTTAAATTTAGTCTGGCTAGTTTCACTGGCAGAAAGTATCATCAAAGTATTGAAATTCACATGGCTTGAATCCCAGAGTGAGAGAAGAGAAGGCCAGATGTACAGGTGGAGCAGGGGACATGCTCCCCTGCCAGGGAAACACACAGCCTATCCACAGAGGGACCAATATAATATGACCCCTGCTTTCCCCAAGAGATCACCCGGAAGCATCTTAGCCCCCTTGAATTTAGAAATTTTTAGGCGTGTAAGTAGAACACTCAAATGTCTTGTAATATTTAATTTATTAATTTAGTTATACTTGCCTATTATAAATCACATATAGAATAATATATTAATTCAGAAAATACTCCTTTTGCCACATTCTGTTTCATGAAATCATTTTATTCTAACTCCTCATGTGCATTTTTGACCTCACTGTCTTCACCAGCATGGGAGACCCTCCGAGTCATCAGACAGTGTCAAAGCACATTCAGTGACTTGGATCCAAATTGCACACAGTAGCACCGCGACAATCTCTGCATGAGGCTCTCACTACAGATGTCCTCCCAAGCCATAAGAGCATATTCACATAACATTAGAACAACTTTTACCTTGCCCTGTAACTCTATGATATAAGCACTCGGGTTCTTTCTCAGATGACCTTTCCAAGGCTTTTTATAAAAACACCATTGCAAGGTCATATTCCTACTGATGACTGAGTCTAGACTAATGTCTTGTGTCCTTTCTTCTTAAACCAGTTCAATTTACTAACCCCTATACATATCCAAAACTAGCATCAGTCGGGGTTGTCTTGGACTAATGAATGTAGTCCTCAGCAGCAGCATTTTGTTCTAAATGAAGTAATTGAGCTCATCCCCCAATAAGAGATAAGTCTCAAGGACTCACATATAAGGCGACACCTCCTTTTTAGAAATAAGGCCTAAATGGTACTTCCCCAGCCCTGTTTCCAACTCTGTAAAACAGGGGTCATCACAGCACTTACCTCCTAAAGACTGCATCGTGCCTGCAGAACATGGAGGCATATGCTCAGTGAAGGCCATCTGCTGTCATTGTCATAGTTATTGCTGTCATTCTAAGGCTTATTAGTACCAGCCCTCCTGACTGCTACTCTTATCCTCTTTCTCTCATATGATGACTTGAACACCGTCTCAGTTTTCTTGCATGCAGATTGTAAGTTCATCTCCTTTGACTAGTTATTAGGTTACGTTTGGACATGTTGACTTTATATATCAGCTCTTTCTCTATTGACTATGATGTTCTCTTTTCCAATTTTATTGCTTTGCTCTTTGTAGCAGTTTTATTACATTTTGTTGTATAAGCTGTTAATTTTTACATATTCAAGCATTCATTTTTTTGTTCATAATTTTCATTGCTTCTTATACTTAGATATGATGACATTTTCTTCTAGAATTTTAATTACAAACAAAAAATTGAAACCCCTGCCCATCAGAAGGTGAATGCACCAGGTGGGCAGACTGGAGGGGAATGAGCCAGAGAATTGGGCTCTTCCCTTATCCAAGATGCAGTTTCTGTGTATATCTTTGGGCAGCACTTGACTATCCAACCTGGCCACTCAGGCACACTGGAGGTGCTTCCATCACAGATTGGCCAGAACACTCTGTGACGGTTCCTCGGTACAGCCCAGCAGCCTACAGCAGGGCTTGTCCTCACCCAGCTCAATGGGATGGTCCAAACTTGGTCTGGGAGCGGCCCGGCCATTCTTCAAGCTCCTGAGAGCCTTGGCAGTACCCGGTGTGGATTCAGTGGCCAAGCAGCAACTGCACCCAAGAAATATCTTGGGCACAGAAGATGCGCCTGACTGATGTCACGTGGACCACTTCCTCATCCCAGCCAATGACTCTGCAGCTGGAAAGAGATCTGTTTGGTGGCTTCTGCTTTGGGCACCTAAAGGACAATTCATCCACATGTTGTGGCATAACTTCCTCTAGCCACACCTAAGAATGGCAACAGAGCAGAGGCTTAGAGAAGAGCCATGTCCCTCCGGTAGCCTATGTGTCATGCTGGAGAAGCTGGCTGTACTAGGCCTGTGCTATGACATGCAGTAGCCATGCCCAGGAGGGACATTAAAGCAAATGTGTGGAGGGCAATGATGCCCTCCTGATAGCCTGTGTGGCACAGAATAGGAGTTGGTCACCTTGAGGTTGGGCTGTCATTTCCTCCCCAGGAGGAACTGCTGCAAGGGCTGGTAGGGAACCTGGTTCCCCCAGTGGCCTATAGAGGCCACAGATAGAAGGAGGTCTCACCAGGCCTGCGGCTGCATTCCCAGCACCTATTCCTGGGGTTCTGTAAAGACCCTGGAGGGAAGGTGTGCCTTCCTGCCAGGCCACCAGGGTCAGCAGCAGGCACAACCTGGAAGGCCTTCTCAGGCCCTCTTCCTTGGAAGCAAGGTCCAACAATGACCCTTATGACCTCAGCCAGAGGTCCTTAGAAATGGCCCCCAGGCCACCACAGTGGACCTGTGCGACATCTCCATCCTGACCACCAGGCTGGAGAGAAGCCAGCAGCACTTGTTACATAGTGATTCCTTTTGCTCCTTGGGCCTCAGTTGTTGGAGTAGTTGTAAATCTGTCTGAAGTTACTACCTTCTTCTCTGATCAGTTCTCTCTTTTCAAGCTGTTCTGAAAAGCTGTTCTGTGTTTTGTACAGCTGTCATTGGTAAAGAATGTTGGCATCTACCAGGGCCAGGTCTGGCACCTTTACTAGAAGTTCTCTGCCATTTCCTACCTGTTCACTCTTCATTTCTGGGGTTTTATGAAGGATCCCACTGACATCTAGGAACAGCATTAACTCCGAACATAACATAGCCATTACTACTTCCGGCCAGGACGTGTGGTGTCCTCACATCCCTTCCTGCCCTCCCTGACTTTTTCCCAATTGGGGTTTTATAATTTTCTCTGAAACAAATTCTCTTTTAGAGTTAACACTAAAGATCATGTCTTTTCTGTCACAGTTGACAGAACAGCTAGCGTTCTGGGTGTCTGTGGTGGAATTTGTGCTCTCTTCAAATGCAGTTTGTGGCTTTACTGTGTGTCCTGTAGTTTCACCAAGTTCATCTGTTGCTTCTGGTAACTTGGGGGTGAATTTCCTTGAATTCTCTAGGTATACTGCCATGTCAGGTGCGAAATGTGACCAGGCTTCCTGTCGTGTGTCTCTGTCTATACATTCATCTACCTCATTTTGTTTTCTTTCTAATCACATGTGTTCCTATTGCAGGGGACATTGGCTTCTGTTAGAAACATGTTCTTTTCTTGTTAAGAATGCAGATGTCCATTGATTTTATTACCGTTCTGAATACTTGGTGAAATTTACAAGAGAAAGTAATTGTTTGCCATTTTTGCTGCTTTCTATGATTAACTACGTCAATTACTTGCGTCATCCTCACTCTTGCATTTCCAGAATAATCTCTGCCCAATCACAATGGCATCATTCTTGCGTGGTGTTGCATTCTATGTGCTTGATTTTTGCTAGAAGTGGCACAGTGCGTGCCCTGTCTGCCACCCTAAGCTGTGGCTGTATTGTGTACCATGTGACTTGCCACCCTCTTCTAGTCCACATTAATTAAATCAGAACAGAACACCTGACCCAAGAGCATCAATTGGCCAGTCCTCAGAGCTGGCGGGAGACAGGGCCTTTCAGGTCTGAGCAGCTGAGCAGCTCTCATGACTGCCAAAAAGCGGGGGTGGGGAGCCATGTGCTGCTGAAAGGGGTTGAAGATCTGGGGCCTCTGCTGGGTTCCCTGGGCTGATTCCATCCCAGCTCCCCAAGGGAGGCCTGGCAGGGTCAAGTCCTTGGGTTTCTGGTGACTGCCCTCATCAGTCCACATGTTTGCCCACGGTAGACCCCCTTGACTTGGGCCAGCTTGAGCTGTTCTTTGCAGCTTGTCACGAGACAACTGCACTTTACCATTCAGCTGGTGCAGATAATACCACCAATGCTGGCTGTCTTGGGTTCTGCCCACCAGCATTCCTGCCCACGTTGCACCTGGCTATTATGAACACCTGTCTAAGTGTGGAGCTGTATCGTTAGCTAAGATGTTAGAAAGCTATGCCACCTTGCCTCAGTGAGTTTCACCAGTGCTTTTCAGTGTCGCTTGTTTGCTGAACCCATGTTAGGCCTATAAAGTGAGTTAAGTCGCAGCCACCCTTCCCCTGTTTCAGAAGTGATTCACTGTTCATTCCAGCACGCCATTAGATGTGAGAATTGCTAACTTCTCTCTTCCTATTATACTTTACATTCTGTGGTTCTCATTGAGCCTGTTTGGGTGTTTACTTTTCAAAAATAGAAACTTTCTTTAAACTTGGCCCTCAATGTGGTTTGCGTATCTCCTGAGAAAAGTAGCTACGTCCCACCCCAATTTGTATTTCAGTCCTTGGGCTCTTTCCTTGTTCCACCCTGATCTCTTACTTTGTCTGTTTGACGACTCTCACTATGCTCAGCCCTGCACTAGAGCTGTTGTGGACTTGGCTTCTCCCCTCCCCTTCTTTGCCCTCCCCCACACATTAGATTGTGAGCTCTTAGAAGACAGGGGTGGCCCTTCATGTCTGATCCCTACCAAATCTAGCACAGTGCCTTGCATCAAGTAGATTTCAATAAATATATGTTAAATGGCATTGGTCTCCTTGAATTATTTTGTCAGCACCTTATCAGTCCTTCCCTTTTTCCTTTCTCCATGCTGTGAAGTTCTTCTGCCTTTGTCCTTACACTTGGAGAGCTGCCCCCTCCTGGGATTGGTTATCCCAGTACTGGCCAGACACCTGGAGGATAGGGGAGGCACCCTGCCATGATAGGCTGTTGTCATTGGAAGTGTCCCCCCACCTTGGCTAGGGTTCCCCTTAGTCTGGATTCCAGATGGGGGCAGAAAGAAGGCCAAACCCTGAGTTCATCCTTTCAGAAACGAGAAATAGGATGACAAATGGCTTCTGTGACTTGAGAATCAGCCCATCTCTTCAAGCTTGGTGGGACTGGGAGTGTTACTCTTTGGTGGCTAGTGACTGGCCCTCTCTGTGGTGACCACTGCCTCAGAAAAGGCAAGGGCGGGAGCAGGCCCCCTGGTTTCCTGATCCTTCCAAATGTCAACAGGGCTCAGCTGTCAAGTCAGCTGCTTAGTCCCAGGAGGACACAGGGCTCCAGGAGATGAGCCTGGACAGGGATCCAGACAGGAGGAAGGGCCCTTCCTCCTCAGGATTCAGCACTAGGTCCTCCCAGTGCCTCCACCCCAGATCTCACACACACACCCCAAGGCCCAGTCCCCTCTGCTTATAAGCCAGGTAGTTGTCAGTAAAGTAGTATGACTTGCTTGTTACAAATCCACCCATCTGTGTGAAGACATTTGTAAGCACTGTTCTGGCAAGCCTGGCTGTGCACAGTCTATTTAGACAGTTACCGCTGAACCCAAGGGAGAGGGAGCAGCACAGGGCTTTTCCCCAGGGTCCTGGTGCTCCTCGTATGGGATTGAGCATATTTCTTCCTGCCCCTGTTCTAGTCCCCTGGCTTCCTGAGCTCTGCAGCTCCTCCAGCACCACCCTCTGCAGAACCAACAAGAAGGCATCTGAGGAAACAGGACATAACCTTTTGGCTCTCCCCGTTGGTGAAACATCCACAAATCCAAAAGTCCCCTTGGGTGGCACCTGTGGCTCAAAGGTGTAGGGCCTGGCCCCATATACTGGCGGTGGCGGGTTCAAACCCAGCCCTAGCCAAAAACTGCAAAAGAAAAAAAATCCCTTAGAAGTCTGGCCTGAGAGTTCATAGTCCTCAGACCCACATCTGGGCCAGGGATGGGATGCCCCTCATTCCTCTCATCCAGGTTCCTCACCAGACCCCTCCACTCCAGACACACAGCTCATAAGCGGCGATGGAGCTGTCTGCATCAATGCTGGGTGCATTCTCGCTTCCCTTCCCCAAAGTCTCCCAGTCCATTTTCCTAAAGTTTCCAGAACTGTGGCTTTGTGTACCCTCACTAGTCCCTCCAAGAGACATAGCAATTAATGTGTGCTAGCCTGGGCAGCCTGCCCAGCCTAGCAACACTGCACTAAGTGTGCTTCACTCAAAAGCTGAGCACGCAATAAAAGCAGGGCCCCCAGTTCCTCTCAGGCAAGGTGGGTCAGAAAAATACCTTGTTCCCTCTTCCCTTTGACCTTTACTCAAGAAATATGTTTTAAGCACTTGTGTGCTTGTCCCCAGGGGTGCAAAAGGAATGACAAGGTCCCTTCCATCAAGGACAGAATGCCAGAGGGAGAGAGTCAGGTGGCCCTACATGGACAGTCACCAGGCCATGGTGCACTCAGTAGATGCAGGTTACACATCAAATGAAAACACTAAGCCACACACAGGCAGCCTCAGCAAATGAATCCTCTCCCCCATCCTCAGATTCTGTTTATTTTATGCCTCTCTCTGGCACCTCCCCATCCCTGCCCTGTCCCCACCTCTCACAGCCTCACTGGCCTCCCCATCCAGCCCAGTTCCACAGGGCAGAACAGCCGATCATTCTCTGCATGCCTGAAATGAGCAGCTCCGGTGTGTGGACCCCACCTGAGTGCCAGAGCCCAGCAGGCCCTTCTGTGCTGCAAGGACTTGGAAAGATTCAAAAGTGGGGCCCTGCACCAGCCGTGAACTACCTCGCTCTGAGCTACTGTGAATCCTCTGCCCCATTAAGTGGGTGCACCCCCTTTTCCATACTGTAAATGCTGTGGAGTCCTGAGGTCCTTCCTCTGGGCCCCACAGCCCAGGAGCTTCCAGCAATGCACTCTCTTTATTGCACTGCACTGTTATCATGTGTCCGCATTGTCTTCCGTCTCCCCAGAAGTCTCCTTCACCTCTGACCTTCCATACTGTCACAGGGGTCCCTGGCAGAGGATGCATCCCCTTGCATCCCCCCCCTAAAGCAAAGCGGTGGAGATGATGGATCAGATTGTCCGCTGGAGCACCCATCCAGGCTGGCAGGGGCCCCTGCCTTGGAGACCATAGCAGTGCCCATGATGCTGCTCAACTTAGTCGAGCAGCTCTTGGAAGCCCACTCAGAGCTGCAGGCCCAATAATGCAGAGCTGGGGGACTGGTGTGCCCAGAGATGTGCAGCCCCCTCTGCCCCACTCCACACCCCGCCCTCCAGCTTTACAGACCCAGAGATTCCGGGAGGTCCGGGACCCTTGGGAAAGCAGAATGGCCCCAGGGAGCCCATGGCAGAGAGAGCCCATGGGTCTGAGAAATGGATGGACAGTGCCAGAGCCCCAGCCAAAGCCTGAAGGAATAACAAAGCCAGACCCAAGGCCCTCCCAGGCCACTGTGGGCAGCACTAGGGCAGAGGTGCTGGCCTTCTAGTGGGAAGTGGCTGCTGGGGATCAGGTGCCCAGAGGATGGGAATGGATGATGAGGCCCAGGGCAGGGTTCAGAAGGTTCCAAGACCAATGTTGCCATATGGGATGGGTCAAATGGTGGAGGTTGGGGGGACTTTGACCCGGAACCTCAAGAAGTCTCACAGCACCAAGCCTAGAAAAAAAAAAAAGAAAGAAAGAAAGGGCATCAAAGACACATTTGGCGATGCCAAGTGGCCAAGACCAAAGCCCAATTTCACCATCACAAAATGAATTTCCAAGATTCAATAATAATTCCAAAACTGCTCTCAAAACATAACTGATACTATAATTTCTTCCATTTACATCCTCCAACTTTCAGAGTTGGCTTTCTGAATAGTGCAGGAACCAGGACCTCTTAGCACTGTCACCTGCAGTTGACTCCCAGGGACACCAACCAGTGCCTGAGACTTTTCTAGTAGCCAACCTGATTTCAGAAGAAAGTTTTCAGTGACATGTTTTCCAGAAGGAACTTCATGCCTAGTATTAACAGTTGGTCAAATCTCAAAAACTCTCTGTCTTTAACTACTGAAAATTGTCAGTGTCTATAGCATTCGTTGTGACAAGCTTTCCTTTTTTATTTTTTGAGACAGTCTCTCACTCTGTCACCCAGGCTGCAATACAGTGGCATGATCACACCTCACTGCAACCTTCAACTCTGAGACTCCAGCAATCCTTCTGCCTCAGCCTTCCGGGTAGCTGAGACTACAGGTGCATTCCACCATACCTCGTTTTTTTTTTTTTTTTAATTTTTTGTAAAGAGGCAGTTACCCAGGCTTGTTTTGAAGTCCTGTCTGCATACTATCCTCCCTCCTTGACTTCTCAAAGTTCTGGGATTACAAGCATAAGCCACTTCACCTGGCCAAGATTTACTTTAAGGTTTTCAGCAACTGGCTCGGCGCCTGTGGCTCAAGTGGCTAAGGTGCCAGCCACGTATACCTAAGGTGTTGGGTTCGAATCCAGCCCAGGCCCACCAAACAACAATAATGGCTGCAGCCAAAAAATAGCTGGGCGTTGTGGCAGGCGCCTGTGGTCCCAGCTACTCCTCCTGAGGGAGGAGACTCACTTGAGCCCAGGAGTTGGAAGTTGCTGTGAGCAGTAAAGCCATGGCACTCTACCCAGGGGGACAGCTTGAGGCTCTGTCTCAAAAAAAAAATATTTTCGGCAATTGTTGTTCTAAGACATTTTGCAAAATCTTTCGAAGTTTGTCCAGATCAAAATGTGTTTGAGAAACTTATTTTTCTCTTACACTTTATTCTTTTCTTTATATTTTCATATCCTTTATTATTCCAGGATCAGAGATGATTTATCAAAGACGTAAATGCACACAGCATTGAGGATTTTTCTCCTGGATAATCTGTCTGCTTTATATCTTTCTTGCAAGATGAGAATAAAAAGGTATATTATCTATTTTGTATTTGTTTAAATTTGTTCTTAATTACACGAACAAAACGTGAATGTAATCTCATTTAAAAATATTAAACAAATATGGATAAAATCAAAGCTCCTTTTAACAACTCTCTGGCCCCTCTCAATGTCCCCCTTTTCTGAGAGAATCCATCCTGATGCTTTTCTGCATATTTACACATGTACATGTACATATACAATAGTGAGCTTACCATACTATTTATTCTGCAAGTTACTTTCTTGGCGTAAGTAAGCATGCCCGAGAGAATGTTTTTAACTACAGCTTGGTATTTCATAGCAGGGATGTAGCCAGGTTTATTTGACCTTATCCTTCAGGCCCCAGCCAAATGGCAACAAAAAAATAGCTGGGCATTGTGGCGAGTGCCTGTAGTCCCAGCTACTCGGGAGGCTAAGGCAAGAAAATCGCCTAAGCCCAGGAGTTGGAGGTTGCTGTGAGCTGTGACGCCATAGCACTCTACCGAGGGCAACAAAGTGAGACTCTATCTCTCAAAAAGTAAATAAATAAATAAGTTTTAGAAAAATTGACTCTGCATCTGAAGTTATACCTTGTCTCATTTCTTATGGTAAACTTTTATGTCTTCACCTTCTTTTCTCCTGACCAAAATTACCATGAGTTTGTGTGTGTGTGTGTGTGTGTGTGTGTGTGTTTTTTTACTTTGGCTTTCTCACCTAATATGGACTTTTGCTGTTTATTTATTTTGTTAATCACTGTCTTCAGTAGGCTTTCCTTTAGTTAGTAATTTCTTGTTTTAGTGCTTTGGATTCAATAAATATGAAATCTGCTTTTGAACTTGTTGAGATTTTCTTTGTGACCAAGTACATACCCATGCACATGTTTCATGCACATTTGAGAAGAATCTATATTATCTGACTGTCAGACAGAGTTATATATACTGTGTACCTGTTAGGTCAAACTCCTAGCTCATGCCATTCAGATCCTCTTTATTGATAATCATTTTTTGTTTTGTCAATATCTGAGAGAAGTACACTAAGTCTGTTCACTCTGACTATGAATGTGTCGATTTCTTTTGAAATTTCTATCAGTTTTTTGTTTCACATATTATGAAGCTATTTGGGACACAGAGGTTTATGCCTATCCTACCTTCACTGAGCTTGCATCTTTTACATATAGGAATATGCATATTTGTCCCTTTGGAAGCTTTGTGCTTTGCCCTCACAAGAAGGGTGAAGATAATATAATAGGGAGAGAGAGAGAGACAGAGCACGAGTGAGCGCACATATACTCCCATTTTACATAATAGGAGTATTGTTCTATCTTCTTTCTGTTTTCCTGGCATTTTTAAATTCATTCATTTTGACCCTATTATGATTTGTTTTCCAACAAAACCTTGAATTTATCAAGGAGTAGCAGTGTTGCAAGGTTTGAATCTGCGTTTCCCAGCCTCCCTTACAGATAAGGGTGACCAATAAAATGAGAGTGGACATCATTGGGGGAGGCTTCTGTAAAGTTTTCAACAGTGGTCTGAGTAGTGGACGCTGCCTCCTTTTGGCCGCTTCCTTTCTCTTTCTCTTAATGTGGAACACGTGTTTGGTGACTGGAGCTTTAGCAGCCATAACGGTGCAGCTAGGAAAATGCAAAAAAAATGTAAAGACCTTTCTCTTGACATCCTTGAGCAACTAACCAGTCAGTAACTTCCAGCCATCTCAATACATGAGAAAATAAACTCTTTGGTGTTTTTTTTTTTGTTTGTTTGTTTGTTTGTTTTTGTAAAGATAGAGTCTCACTTTTTTGCCCTGGGTAGAGTGCCATAGCGTCACAGCTCACAGCAACCTCCAACTCCTGGGCTTAGGCAATTCTCTTGCCTCAGCCTCCTGAGTACCTGGGACTACAGGTGCCTGCCACAATGCCCAGCTATTTTTTTGTTGCAATTTGGCCAGGGCTGTGTTCCAATCTGCCACCCTCAGTATATGGAGTCAGCACCCTACGCACTGAGCCACAAGCACCGCCCTCTTTTGTGTTTAAATCATCATTGTTTGGGGTCTGTTACTCCACTGAACACAGTTCCTAGTTAATACATTACCTGTGGAGGTAACCAGTATTATCAGTTACTTGTGCATCCTTCTAAAGGTATTCTTTTTCCTACCATTATATTAAGTATATTTTTAATTTTTCATTATGGAAATTTTCAGACATACACACAAGACAGCAAATTCTAAAATGAACTTTCCCCAGATTCAGCAACTATCCATTGATATTCTATGCATGTGCACGCACACAGGCACATATTCTTGTTTTACACAAATGCTAGCATACTATTCACACTGTACTTCACCTTTCTTTTTTTTATTAAATCATAGCTGTGTACATTAATGCAATGTGCTGGTTTTATGTACAATTTGAAATTTTTTCATCAAACTGTTTAACATAGCCTTCACGGCATTTTCTTAGTTATTGTGCTAAGACATTTGTATTCTACACTTAGTAAATTTCACATGTACCCTTGTAAGATGAACCATAGTGTACTTCATCTTTCTTAAATTAACAATATAGATTGGAGATGATTTTATATCAGCACCTGCTTTCTTTATTCTCTTTAACGTCTATCTAGTATTCTTTATCTTTTTGCACACACACAGATGTATCTTAGATGTGAAATTGCTGGGTCAAAAGGTACACACATTTGTAATTTGATAGATGGCACCAAATTACCTCCATGGAAGTTATATCAGTTCCAGCTTGCATGAGCAATGCATGACAGTGCCTGTTAGCCCACACTCCTGCCAACGTTGAGTGCTATCAAACTTTTCCACTTCTGCCAATCTGATACATGAAAACAAGGATCTCAGTGGAGTTTTAATTTCAATTTATCTTATTTAGAAATCAATCATCTTTCTCTCCTGTGAGCCATATTCCTAGCTTTGCCCATTTTTTCTATCAAACCATCAGTATTTCTCTTACTATTTTGTAGGGGTTATTTATATATTAGGAAAATTAGCCCCCTTGTCTCAGATATGAGTTGCAAATAATTTTCCCTCTTTACCATTTGCCTTGGATTTTGCTAACAGTAGTGTGTGTGTGTGTGTGTGTGTGTGTGTGCGCGTGCGTGCACGCCCACATTAAATTAATCAAGCTTCTCTTTGGTGACTTCTGAGGTCTCTGTCATACTTTGAAAGGTCTTCCCTACTCCAACATATTTTAAATGTCTAGTATGTCTATGGTTTCATTCTTTAAATCTGATGTGTCCAATATTTAGTTTGTTGCATGTTATGAGGTGAGATTCAACTTTATATGTTTCCCATATGGTTACCTAGTTGTCCCAACATCATTTATAGAATAATCTATTTTCCCCAGGGAACTGAAGTAATATTTATATAATATTCTAAATTCTTGTTTATATGTATATAGCTATATTTTAGACTTTCTGTTTTTTCTATTGTTCTGTACATACACAGTACTACATTGTTTTATAATTATTATAATTTTATTGTGTTTTAATTGCTGTAAGACCAGCACCTCTCTTTAGTCTTCCTTTTCAGATTATTTCTGGCTATTTTTACTCCTTTTGTTTTCCGTATTAATGTTAGAATAATCTTAAATTCCAAAAATTCTGTCTTTGTAGTTTGGAGATCATATTTAATTTATAGATTGAGGTAGGGAGATATTGCATCTTTATGAAGTTAGATGTTTCTGTTTGAGAACAAAATAGACTTTTCCATTCATTCAAGCATTTTTTGATGCCCCTTGGAACCATTTCTAAGTTTCTTCACATAGATCTTGCATATTTCTTGTTAAATTTACTCCTATGTATTTTATGTTTTTTGTTAATTATTTTGCACTGAACACACTGAATTTTCCTTAATTTTTGTAACAACCCTTTTTTAGTAGATTCTCTTGGATTTTCCAGATGTAGAAGCATATAATCCACAAATAACTCATTGTTTTAATTCTGCTTTCTAATTTTGAACTTTGTGAATCGAGAAGTACAGACAGACACAGAGATGTGTATGTTTTCCACACTTATAACGCTATAGTTAGGAAGTAAATATACTTCCCTAACAAGCCTAGTTCAAGGGCTAGAGCCTTGCCCCCATCCCAGAGGGTGTCCCTAGCAATCACCTCCCCACCCCTCCTAACTTTTGTGGTAACTATTTCCTTGTTGTTGTTGTTGTTGTTGTTGTTGTTGTTGTTGTTGCAGTTGTCATTATTGTTTTAGCTGGCCCTGGGCCGGGTGGAACCCTCCAGCCTCAGTGTATGTGGCTGGTGACCTACCCACTGAGCTACGGGTGCCACCCATTTCCTTGTTCTTATGCACACATCCATTCATAAATAATAAGATTCAATTTTGTCTGTGTTTTTATTTTTTATAAATTCAATTATATTTATATATTCTTTTGTGTTTTGCTTCTTTCAACACTATCTTTAAAATTCATCCATTCTCTAACATATGTGGAGAGTTCATTCCCTTTTATTTCTGTGGAGTATTCCATTGTATAACTCCACCATAGCATATTTGTCTGTTCTACCCGCACATTTAGCTTGTCTTTAGTGACCCAATGCAGTAATTATTGTATGAGTTTCCTGTGGCTACTGCAACAAAGCACCACAGATTGGGTAGTTTACAACAGGACTTTATTCTTTCCCAGTTCCACAAGCCAGAAATCCAAGGTCAAGGAGCCTGCAGTGCCATGCTCCCTCTGAAGTCTGCAGGGGAGGATCATTCCTGCCTCTTCCAGCCTCTGGTGACTCCCGGTACTCCTTGTTCACATGGTTGCCTCTTCTGTGAATTTCAAGTCTCTCTCTGCTTTTCTCTTATGAGGACACTTGCCATTGGATTTAGGGGAGACCTGGATAATCCAGGATGATCTCATCTCACGATCCTGAACTGAATTACATCTGCAAAGATCCTTCTTTCAAATAAGGTCCCTTTCCCAGGGTCCAGGGTTAAGACATGGATGTATAGCTTTTCACAGGGTGGGGGGCACCATTCAACCCACTATAACACTCTACACTTGTTTTCTGGTGCCCACATACAGAAGTGTCTCTAGGGTTTGTATACTTGGCAGTGCAACTGCTAAGCCATATGGATGCCAACCCTTTTCCCAGTGCACACTCCCAGCATGTGAAAGTTCCCACCTCTCTGCAGCCTTACCATGCTGGGATTGCCATGCTTGTTTAGTTCCCGCCAACCTGGTGGGTGGTCACTGGTAGCTGGCAGTAGTGGTAACCAACAGTTCTATAATGACAGGTAAGGCTAAGCACCTTGCATGTGTTTGGGGGCCATTTGGATTTTTTCTACTGTGAAGAAGTATCTGTTCCAGTCTTTGGCCTATTTTCTATAGTGTCCCCTATCTATCTTTCTTGTTCTTATGTCCCTTCTGCCTTCCAGTTGTGAGCTGCTGTCAGTTATGTGTGCTTCCTTCCCTTCTCCAAACCTTTCCTCAGAATCTCTCATCTGGCCCATCTAACTGAAACCTACAGGAAAGGGGATTCTGGAAAACATAGTTCAGGCTGACCAAGGTGACACATTACAAAGCCACCCTGATTCCTCCATTTAACTCGCAATGACTGAGTCTGCATGCACCATCTACTTCCTGCCAGGCAGCAGCCTGACATAGATGTATAATGTGTTTGTCATTCAGTAAAATATTTCCTAATTTCCATGGTACTGTCTTTGAACCATGGATTATTCAAATGTATTTCTTCATTTCTAGACATCAGGGCTTTTTCTAGTTATCCTTTTGCTATGTCAGTACCCTCCTGCCAGAGGCTCCCAGGAACACACCTACAGATCAGCACATTGGGCTGTTTCTCTTTGCAATAAGGGAGAACACACAAACGTGGGCATCTCAGAAAGGCCTCTATAAGAAGACTTGGACTTTTGTTGGCTATTTTGAGGAGGGTCCAAGGAAGCTGGGGTTTGCTCTAGATGCTGTGAGAAAGCAAGGACAAGTCTATGAGTATCTCAAGAAATCTTCTCTCAGACCAGGCACAGTGGCTCATGCCTGTAATCCCAGCACTCTGGGAGGCTGAGGCAGGTGAATTGCCTGAGCTCAAGAGTTCACATCCAGGCTCAGTAAGAGAGAGACCCCATCTCTACTCAAAATAGAAAAACTAGCCAGGCATTGTGGCAGGCACCTGTACTCCCAGCTACTCAGGAGACTAAGACGGGAGGATCGCTTGAGCCTACGACTCTGCGGTGGATGTGTGCTATGATGACACCATGGCAATGGAGTAATACTCTGTCCAAAAAGAAAGAGAGAAAGGAAGAAATCTTCTCTCTAGGGAGGGAAGACCAGAATGAGGTGGCTAAAGCTACAATGGGTAAAGAAGCCACAGTCACCCACATTAACCAAGCACAGAGGGAAGTTTGCTACTTTGTAGATAGTACATTGACCTCGTTTTTATCTGTGCTTAGACAAAATAATGAAGTGGCCTTGCTTTGTCTCATTTTCTCAAGATCTCCAAGTAACTTTGTCTAAATTGGCATTCTGTGAGGCGCTTTGTGTCCACTCCCTGTGTTTGCCGGGCCAGTTTTCAAATATCAAGACCTCTTCTGTTCATGTTCCCTTTCTTGTGGCTTTCCAGCTTAGTGACCCTATGGTTAGGGGTTATGGTCTGAATGGTTTTAACCCTATGAAACACAATAAGACTTGCTTTAACTTCTAGTATTGGTTGGGTTTTGTAAATACTGTAATAGCCATGTGCCTAAGAGAACATTGAGTTTGCAGCTGGGTGTGTTGTTCCATGTATGTTCATAGGTCAAGCTGCCAATTGTTAAAATCTATATCCTTACTGATATTTTGTCTGTTTGATCTCCCAGTTGCTAAGAGAAAAGGGTTAAAGTCTCCCAACACTACTTATGAACTCGTCTTGCTAAAAAACAATGACCCCTCTTGATCCAACTTTCAATACAGAAGATATGGAGTTCAAAGGAGCTCTATCAACACCCAGACTGCTGGGACCTCCATAGCACAAATAACATCTTTCTTCCAACAAATATCAAGTGAAAAAAGAGATAGAGGGAAAAGTTGTAGATTAAAAGATACTTAAAATGTATCAATCAATGTATGGACCTCAACTGGCTTCTGATTCACACAAACTATAAAGAAAAATATGTGACAATGGGAGATTTGGAACTGTGTGACAGCCTATTTGATAATTTTTTTTTCTTTTTTTTTTTATTGAATGGTAACTATGTACACTAATGCGCTTCTGGGGTACAGTGTGGGATTTTCACACACAATCTGAAACACTTCCATCAAACTGGTTAACGTAGCCTTCGTGTCATTTTCTTAGTTATTGTTTTAAAACGTTCACATTTCACTCTTAGAAAGATTCACTTGTACCCTTGTAAGATAAACCTCAGAAGTGATCCTTCCAATCCCCCTCCCTCCACCCTTTTCCCCCTCCTCTCTCCCTCTAGAAGTGATTCTTTATCAAAAAATTAAAAGTACTATAGGAAG
>CAUYQV010094730.1:0-16868 GCA_963574575.1 Galagoides demidoff
GATGAGGGTGTTCCAACGGTGACCACTCAACAGGTGCCTACTTAGATCTAAATCGACTAGAACTCAAGGTCGCTTTCCCAGTCACACTAGCCGAATTTCAAGTGCTCCCTCACAGAGGGCGTCACACTGAATGGGGCCACAGAGGACATCTGCCACATTGCAGAACATTCAAGGGGACACCGGTCTAATCGCAGGAGAGGATAGATGTTTGTCTGCCTCCTAATGTTTTATTTTATGTGGCTAGTTCCCTTTTAGAATGTCTTTTTTAAAAGTCTTTTTGTGTGCCTTTCTTTTTTCATCAGGAGAACCTAACGATTCTTTTGATTGCACAACCGGGCAGGTGCACAACCACCTGCACTTGGCAGGCCAGCGCGGTAGTGGTTGTCAAAAGACCAGAACTGCAGAAATCGCTTTGACAGCGCACGTGCTCCTTCCCGTGTGGGGTGGGGCGGCGCTCACACCTGCCGGGAGAGTCCGCGCGGGGCTGCCTCTGGTTACCCCATTCGTTCTGAATGTGCGCAGCTCCGAGCACGTCCTCCCACAGCAAAGCCACACTCATCCAACAGACAAACTGAACTCCTCTATTGTTTCTGGTGCCGCAAATATGAAAGCCGGCCAGCCACCAGCGACAGTGAGTTCTGCAGTCTACGGAGGAATTGAAAACTCACAATTTAGGAACTAGAATAGGATCCGCGATTTTCTTTGAAAAGATGATTGCCTCCTGCGTGTTCATCTTCCATTTTCTTACAATAACAAACCGAGAAGTTTTTCTTGATATTCAAGAGAAAAGGGTGGCGCCTGTGGCTCAAAGGAGTAGGGCGCTGGCCCCATATGCCGGAGATGGCGGGTTCAAACCCAGCCCTGGCCAAAATTTGAAAAAAAAAAAAATATTCAAGAGAAAAAAACTATAAGCTTAAAACTGATCTATGAATCAAATATTTTTAATCACAGTGTCACATCTGCTGTACAACTAAATACTAACTTTGTCCCCAAAGAGGCAATTTGATATTTATGGTACAGTTTTCAGGGCACAATCATTGTTTACTTTTTGAAAGGTCCCCTCTGTATTGCAATGGAAAGGGAGATAAGAGACAATTTTTTAAAAAATAAAACACAACTTTGTGGATGGTGGTATTGGTGTCGGAAGCCTGACATGGTCTGTTTTATGTGATTTTGAGTGGTCTTCATTTAGCCAAAGCTTGTGAACACGACCAGACACGTTATTAAAGGCCCAGAGCAGCTGCGGCGGGGACCACAGTCTGCATAGCAAAGAGGTTTGTTTCCAGAGAAGCATCGATTTGATCAGTGAGGTTGGGGTGTGGGGGTTGTGTGTGAGTGTGTGTGGGTATGTGTGAGTGTGTGTGTGTTGTTTCTGTTTAGAGACTGTTTAGTTCTGTTGCCCTTGTCTCTGCCTCTCTCTCTTTTTTTCTAATGCTACAAGACTGCAGGGGCAGCAGTGACCGTGCACTTAGGAGTCTTCCAGGGGGTCACAGGAAGCAGGTTATGACCCACCCTGCGTTCTTGCAGCCCCGCCACTGGATGAAAGAAAAAGCACAAAAGCATCACCAGAGCTTGGTCTCTGCTGTTCCTGCTCTAGCTGGTCATCAAACACAAGCTCGGCCGAAGTGGGCATCCTGTCGTCCCCAGTCGCCAAGTTCAGCTTAGACTAGCTGAGGCCGACAGGTGGCCTTGATAATGGAACAGATTCGCTCATTGTGTGTGTGCTTAATGGATCACTGAGTGCTGGGTCAGCAATGAGCAGGGAGGCTGTTCAAACAGAAAGGCGTCCGGGCGTGGTGGTGCCGCACACACGCCTTTGAAGCACGGCCGCCCCGTGGGGGTGCGGGAGGCTGGGGTTACTCCCTACGGTTCCCAGGGAGATGGTGGCCAGGAGAGGGTGTTATTTCTAATTGGATGAAAGGCATCTCAGGGAACAGAGACCAAAGTGCCAAACGTAAGAGGAGGAGGCAGTGAAAACATCTGAGTCCAAGGTTAGGATGAAACGGAGAGACAGGTGTGTGCCGTGAACCGTGCCAGACCCCCAGCTCACCCCCTGGTCCTCAGGAAGCCACTACATGAGGAAGGGCTGACAGAGAGAGAGAAAGCAAAGCCAAAGAGTCGGAGACTGATTTTCTTAGAAAGAACTCTTGGGGCAGTGGGAGTTCTCTGTCACTCTCGCCTCAGTTCCAGAAGGTGCAGAAGTGGCCGACCCGGGCCTGTTCTCTCAAGCTCGCCCGGGGCCTTCGTTGCATGGCACCTGTGATGACGGTCCCCTAGACGTTCGGTCAATCTGGGGCTGACCCCGGGCACAGTGTGGGAAAGCCACGTGAGCCCTTCACTCCGCTCACAGACTCCACGTCACTGCACGCGTCTGGGTAACCTGTTACCGCTTTCGGTCACATCACACTGGTTTCTGTCCCTAGCTGCACTGCTCTTGTCCTAGCTTTACTGTCTTTTAGATCATTGTCTTACCGAATTTGTCACTTTTACTTCCAAAGTAATACAAAATGTAGGTAAACTTATGTATAAATGTATATATACACATATATATAGATATATATCAAAATGTGTGTATATACGTGTCTATATATACACATTTATGTATGTGTATATATATACATTTTGTATATGTGTATATATATGTATATACATATACGAAATGTGTGTGTATATATATATACACATATACGAAATGTATATATATATATATACACACACACACACACATTCGTTTTTCCTTGAAGGTTTCAGCGGACTCAGCCCCCTAAAACTGCCAGGTCACCCTGGATTATATTTGTAGTCTCAGCCTAATTATGATGCAGTCTCCTTTCACTCTCAGAAGTATCTTGTTTTGGATGGTAAATTATATGGTCCCCCTGCCAGCCCTTCAGTTTGACTCTGACCCACCTCTCACACCTGCCTGCGTGGACCCCCAACTTCTCGCAGAATGCCAGTGAGAGTGTATACATGGTCTTCCCTCCAAGACCAGTCTTTGGGGGCCTAATAAATGAGTATCTGGCCCTGGCATGAGCGCTGTGGCACTGCCTAGGCCATCAGGCTGACCTCTCCTAACTAATGAGACCCCCAAGGGTTGCATGATGAGGACCTGATTCTGAGTACACACCTCGAAGGCACAGTGGGGTGGAGTGATTTAAAACCAGAATAGGACTGCTTCAGTCCAATGTACGCTCTGTCACTTTCAGTTCTATCATTTATTTGGTGCATATAAACCCATGTACTTGTTCTTTCTTGAGAGATTTCTGATACAGTACCTGTAGACGCCCTTACCTAGCACCCCTGGAGTTACAGTTACCCCTGACACGGTACCTGTAGACGCCCTTACCCAGCGCCCCTGGAGTTACAGTTACCCCTGACACGGTACCTGTAGACGCCCTTACCCAGCACCCCTGGAGTTGTATCCGTGACATTTGCAGATTTCCCGTGTCTTGGACTCTAATAACATGGACGTGTCACAGATGATTCAGCTCCAGGCCAGCTGTCACCCTGCAGTAATTCATGCGACGGTAAGCCTGGCAGAATTTCTCTAGACTTCCTCTGTCCACGACAGGTACCACAACGGTCACCCTCTGGCTGCTCGGTACAGGCCGCAGTCAGCCGTTCACCTACTCACCGAGCATGTGTTCCTTATGGCTCTCTCGGGCACGGCACACGGCACTGTGGGCAGGAAGGAATGTAAAGAAAATAATGTCCATGCTTGACCCGAGCAGTTTCGAGCTGGATAGAACTATTGACACAAAAGCTAAACGACCACGTAAGACACTGAACTCAGAAATGTTAAAAGGAAATATAATGATTAAACTTCAAATGCGTGAGTGGGACCTCACGTAGGATGTACAGGGTATCAGGAAGAGGCAGATCCCCTCGGCAGGAAGACACAGAGAGGGCCAAGGCCTGGATGAAGATGGAGCAACAGACTAGGAAGAAAGAGGTAACCATGAGCTGTGCACTACCCTTCAAACTCAGACCGAACCCGGAGTTTGGTATCCGGTCCACTCTTGGCTTCTAGAAAGCCAGATAGCTGAATTTCTACTTCAGCGTAATGTTTTATATTCTGGGACTTGAGGTGCTCAGCCTGTGATCATGCAGGTTAAAAGTCCATCTAATGAGCCTGACAATGCTATGGGGATGACCAAGGTGGATTTTTTTTTTAATTGTGTTCTTGATTCACTCTTTTTTTTTCTTTAATGGTAACTATGTACATTAATGCACTTCTGGGGTACAGTGTGGGGTTTTCACATGTAATCCGAAATACTTCCATCAAACTGGTTAATATAGCGTTCATGTCATTTTCTTAGTTATTATTTTAAAACGTTCACATTCTACTCTTAGAAAGATTCACTTGTACTCTTGTAAGATAAACCTCAGAAGTGATCCCTCCACTCCCCCTCCCTCCACCCATTCCCCTCTCCCTGTATTCTTAGGCTGTTATTAGGTTATAGCTTTCATATAAAAGGTATAAATTAATTTCATAAGAGGGGTGTGTACATTGGATACTTTTTCTTCCATTCTTGTGATACTTTGCTAAGAAGAACATTTTTAGCTCCATCCATGTGAATATGAAGGACGTAAAGTCTCCATCTTTCTTTATGGCTGCATAGTATTCCATGGTGTACATATACCACAGTTTGTTGATCTATTCATGGATCAATGGGCACTTGGGCTTCTTCCGTGACCTGGCAATTATGAATTGGGCTGCAATAAACATTCTGATACAATTATCTTTGTTGTAATGCGATTTTTGGTCGTCTGGGAATATCAAGGTGGATTTTTTGGATTACTTTTTTTTTTTTGAGACAGTCTCACTATGTTACCCTAGATGGAGTGCTTTGGTATCACAGCTCACAGCAACCTCGAACTCCTGAGCTTTAGAGATTCTCTTGCCTCGGCCTCCTAAGTAGCTGAGTCTACAGGTGCCCACCACAATGCCAGGCTATTTTTTGTTGCAGTTGTCATTGTTGTTTTAGCTGGCCCAGGCCGGGTTCGAACCTGCCAACCTCGTGTATATGGCTAGTGCTGTTACACTGAGTTACAGGCACCGAGCCCAGATTACTTTTTTTTTTAATAGAGTTGCCAAATGTTGATTTTGCTTAGTAAACACAGCAGAAAAGACAGCCCTTCCTGTCGTTTCATAAAAGGATATTTTCATCCCTAAAAAAGGAAATAAAACATAATCAGACTTATTTTTAATATTTCAATATTCACTTTCAAGTAAGGATAAATATTCTAAATCATCATTAAAGAAATCATCTTATTTGCTTTGTGTGGTAACACATAACACAAAGCTTTATCTATCACCTAATGTCTGCCAATTTAAATATAAAACTATATGATTGCAAATGTGAAATGCTTTACTAATTAATCATGATTATAATGGCTAGTAATTTATGTAAAAAATTAATTATACCTTTCTAATAAGTAGCTATACAGGAATAGAGTTTGACAACTACACAGATGTTAAGAGAAAGTACATTTTCTGGACAAAGTAGGAGGAATATTATGTATTTTTTAAATCATATATGTTTATAAAATTTAAGTAATACAAGGCGGAATAACCAAAGATTTGGTTTGTTATAATTCTATTCTTCCTATAATTATCACACTACTGAAAACGCTTTTTCTAAATTCTTCTCTTCACAAACAGTTAGTGATGTTGTTACATGTGACACTCCTGTGTCTCACCACAGACGTTTAGACAAGCAGAAACAACTGGAAGCCTTACTCTCAAATTTGACAGCATTTGGGGTTAAATGCTGAATTCAACTCGGTTTCCGCTTTACCTGGTTCCTGGGGGATGTTTGAGTTCCAGACAGTGATCATGCAGTGAATCTTCTCAAAGAACTACGTACAAAATAGAAAAACTGGGAAAGAACGGTGTCACGTAATTGTCACTACCAACAGGACAAACATGAAGACGCCATGATTCAGAAATCATAGCATGTCTTGTTCACACAATGTAGAAAGGAATTATAGGACAGAATAACGTAACAGAAACAGTCATAATCAGCAGGAAAATGGCAAGCTGCTGTAATCAGTCCTCTCTAACCCGATACCAACTCCTTGGTGCATGAGCGATCAGCTGCCGTCTGCTCACACGAGGCTCGCAGACAAGATGGAAAGATGGATAGCAGCTCACACTCGCCCAAACAGCAGGGGCTTGACGAGAGGACATCTTAACCCTCCACCTGAGAGACGGCAATGCCCACACACCTAACGGGGCCTTCTCCCTCTCCACAGGGAGGCAGTGTGTGAGTGGACACTTCCCTCGTGAGAGGCAGCCGCCGCCGGTGTTGTGGTCTCTGAAGGTCCCGTCATTCCCACCAGGCTGTGCTCCAGACGAGAGCAGACACAGAGGAGACGAGGTGGTTTTGTCTCCTGGAAACCCAATGACCTTGTTCCACTCCACATATTTCTATGTCCAGATTGTAAGAACATTTTTTTCTTAAGTGACCATGGGAGGCAGCACAGACACAAAGTACAGTCAACAACTTAAATGAGCAAAAGTCTTAAATTAGCTTCCAAAGCATCAGAAAATACCTTCTTCAAGTGGATACTTGTAAAAGGATATTTGGACATCCAAACATTAAATAAGACATAATCACACTTCTTGTTAATATTTCTATATTCACTTTTAAGTATGGGCAAGTATTCTGAATTATCATTAAAGAAATCATCGTATTTGCTTTTGTGGTAACGTATAACACATTTGCTTTATCTGTCACCTAATACCAGTAAATTAAATATAATAATATTTATGATTGAGTGTCCAAGCATCACCACTATAATGCTTGGGTCACTGGCTGGCTGAATGACCCTGGGTTAGTTATTTAATTGTCCCTTGATTTCCTCATCTATAAAATGGGATTAATTATAGCGTACACCTCATAGGTATGTCTGGGGGACTCAGCGAGCTAGTCCTTGGAATACTGCCTGACACTTCACACGTGTTACATTTTGCAATATTATATTAAAACAAGATGTAATAGACACTGTTCCAGGCACTTGGTTTAGAACAAGTATCTTTTTTGACAAGTGTCTTTTCTTTCTATTTCAAAGAAATCACAACATCCCCATCAACCAACTCTTCAAGCCCAGGAATTGAAGAAGACTTAATTTATTATTTTAGTCAACTGGTTTTAGAGAGGAAAAGAAAGTTAATAATTTGGTGGCAACTTTACTGTCAGCCATACCCCCCACTGGCAGAATTAGACCAAAGAGTCTTGCTTTTAAAAATCCACTTCCGTTGAAATGAATGAATGGTGAATCGATGCTGATTACATTAGGTTGATCATGAAAAAAGGCAGAACCTAGTGGTGCTACAGAAGATACAGTAACAGGAAAGGGGCAGGGACAGGTCAGGCAGAGGGAGAGGCAAGGCGAGCCAAGAAGAAGACAATGGCTTGGTGGCTTGAGTGACCCCGGTGGCCCTCAAAAGGACAATGTCCATAGAAGTAGGGAAGCCAGATTCCTGGATGTTGAGAAGCTTACTCTCTGGGGATGCTGGGAGACAGACAGAAGGAGGCGTGGGAGGAAGATGATACCCAGAGACATCAGCAGGTTAACAAGTCTCTCACCAGCGGTGTGGGAAGCCACGTGACCAGAATGGAGGCCGGGGAAGGAAAACTCAACAGTGCACACGAAGTGAGGGGTGGAGGGGGCTGAAGGGAACAGGGCTGAGAACACCAAAGACCCTGTGAGGTGGGAGTGCAGAGCAGGTGTTCCTGATTTCAGTGGTCGTGAAGACAGTGGGAGTAAGGACTTAGACCAGGCATCTGAAACTACAGCCCGCCTAGGACATTTATCCGGCCCACCAGGTGTTTTTGCCGCCACTGCCCGTCCTGCTTAGCAGCCGACTCGTCCCAGGGCCTGCAGTCCAGCCCTCCAACAGTCTGAGGGACAGAGAACTGGCCCCCGTTTAAAAAGTTTGAGGACCCCTGAAGACCCTCCCTGGGCACTCAGGGGACTTGGAACTTCAGAACTGTTACTAACGACATGAGATGGCATCGTCTCAGCAAGGAGAAAGAGTATCCACTTACCCCTGGAACCCTCGGGGACCAGATAGTGGGAATTAGGGTGGATCCGTGTGTAAGGATCACAGGTTCCCAAGAGCCGAGTCTGGAGAGGAGGGGTTTTCACGCCCAGCGGCTTTCCCAGCTGACCAGGGCTGGGAAACAATGAAGTGTGGGCAGATTGGAAACAGTTACAGATTTTGGCCAAGGTGGGGACAGTGAGGCTATAGAGTGACTTGGAGGGCGTGCCATACAATGACAGCACATCATCATCAGAAGGACATTCGGGGAGGGTTAGGTCCTGGAGACAGCAAAGAACATCAAGCATCAAGACTTAAAAATGTGCAGAAGGGAAGGTGGGGTTGGGGCAGGGTGGGGGGGACACTAGGAATTAAGCTCCATTTTCCTTGGGTGTAAAACGATAACAGTATCTACTCCGACAAGACGGTTCTGAGAATGGAAGGTGATTCCTGTAAATATCTTTGTTCCGACCTCACCTCACCACACACTCTCAGCCAAGTTTCTACTCTGCAGATTATATATGCCATCATGCAGGTTACTGCCATCCGTCAGGCACCGTGGTCCAGGTGTGGGGGGTCCAGGTGTGGTGTGTTTTGATCCTTGTCTTACCACCTCTCTCTCTTTGGTTTCTTGAATTACCACGGTCCACATTCCATCACAGAGCACTTTTGTACGTCTACCATATTAGTATTTTTCTCAGACAAGACTTTGTGAGGTAGGTACAGCAAATTTATTTACCTCCTCTAGGCAAGGAATTATATGTACTGATTAAACTATAACTACTAAATATACTGCCTTGTAGAGAGCTCTTATAGGTACCACACGCAGGTAATTGTTTTTCAAATAATAAATAATAGAACATTCATTAAAACTGTGCTTCTGGCTCAGCGCCTGTGGCTCAACCGGCTAGGGCGCCAGCCACATACACCTAAGGTGGCAGGTTTGAATCCCCAGCCTGGCCCGCCAAACAACAATGATGGCTGCAACCAAAAAATGGCCGGGCGTTGTGGCAGGTGCCTGTGGTCCCAGCTACTTGGGAAGCGGAGGCAGGAGACTCGCTTGAGCCCAGGAGGTGGAGGTTGCTGTGAGCTGTGAGGCCATGGCACTCTACCCAGGGGGATAGCTTGAGGCTCCGTCTCAAAAAAAAAAAAAACACCTGTGCTTCTCATGAGGTGAGCACTCGTAGTGACCTGGAAGATCAGTTTAAGCTTTTTACCATCTTCGTTTTTACATGTCATCATTACGAGCTTTTATTCTCATCTTTGGACAGACGTTCAGAACACCAGTTCTATCCCTGATAACCGAGTGTCTGACTTCTGTGACTATAAACATGTAGAATGTGTGTGTACCTGTCCATTGGGTTCAGAAAGATCGAGTCCCTAGAACACTAAACATATAGCAAGGAGATTAACCACACTCATATTCAGGACCAATACTTGGGATTAGGGAAACATCTGGGGTCACCAACAACCCTTGGAGATCAGAGCCTACCCACCAAGTTGTCGCTCCGGCTGAGGGAGGTAGGCGTCCAGTTACGTATGGGGGGGAAGACGACGGCCTGGAAATTAAACACATCTGCTAAGCTCATTGAGACACCAGAATTTAAGTTCAGGAACTAGAGGCTAAGTTTTAGATAAACTTCACTAAAAAATGTTTTTATGAAGGGCCTCTAAACCCAGGAACAAATTCTGTTCTCAAATTCTTAAACAAAACTGGGTCTGAAATAAGTATAGGCACTGTTAGAAAGAATTTGAGGATTGAATCAGAGAATAGGATTTGGCTCCTAGGACACAAACCAGGCTACTAATCCCGGAGAAAGGATTTGCCCGTTTAAAGGATTACACATTTTTGAAAAGCATATTCTGTTGATAATACTTTTCATTTCCTGCAACTCAAATTACTGAGGGATATTTTCATTGTGAATAGAATTGGACAATGTTTTTATTGTTGTTTCAATTTCCTTTGTTTCAAAGGGTACCACATTTCTAAACGATCAAACATGAAGTCTCATGACCCCCAAACGGCTATAAATTTGAAGACTCAAGTAAACAAATTGGAAATAAAGCCTACTAACAAACCAAAAGATAATCACATCTAAAAGAAAGTCCCTTTGGTTTCTGATACCTAAGCTTCCAAGAACATGAGAAAGCCTGCAGTATGGGGGTGACAGTGGCGGCACAGAGAGGTCACGGACAGCCGAGAACAGGCCCACGGGCTTATTTGGTGGGCTCTGTTGCACCCCGGTGACGTCCCACTCAGGACTGAGTTTACTCTAGTGAGAGCAGTGGCTGTGAAGAGTGGTGGAAGACAGTGCTTTAGTAATAGGAAAATTCACAGGTTCTGGAACTTCTCAATGGAACCGGCTCTGCAGAAGCTCCCTCAAAAGAGGGAGACACAAAGCAAGCCACAGAAACATTTGAGGTCACATAATACTGTCTCCAGTGTTCTCAAGGCCTCCCTTGGTGCATGGACCTTGCTTTGAAGTTACCACCAGCCATAGGCCTAGAAAACCCACTCGCCAGAGACCATGTCTAATTCTTTGTTAAAAAGGGCACCAGGATGGTTTTCTCCAGAGGAGTGATCGGCAGCAGCATCAGATTTTACTTCCACCAGCTCAGCAGAGGACCATCCCCACAATACAGCAATAAAGATTTGACCCTGTGGGCTTTTTCCTGTTCTGAATTTTCTTCTGTTGGTCAGACAAAGGCCCATCATTTCTGAGAAACAAGTGGGGGACGAGCAGGGGACACAACTGTCCGAGTTACAGTATAATGCCATTAGTCTGAATCCTCCTGCAACTAATCCCTGGCTGGAAAAAACAGGCACAGCAGGGTGATAACCTCATGAGGCAATGACCTCCTGGGATGGCCCCTGTGCATGTGACCCCCCAGACAGCCCATGTGCCTATGACCCCCCAGACAGCCCATGTGCCTATGACCCCCTGGACAGCCCATGTGCCTATGACCCACTAGACAGCCCATGTACATATGACCCCCTGGGACAGCCCATGCCCCCATGTACAGGTGATTAATTTGATTACCTTTCAAAACCAAACCAACCCTTTCAAGGTTTGCCCGTCTCTAATGAGCTGGGTCTTTCCAGCAATCATCTAACCACACGATTTCCTTAATTCTTAGCTGGCTGCATAATGACAAAGATAAATGTGGCTTTTCCAGCTGCTTTTCAAATAAGTTCAAGACTGAATTAATATGAAATGGAAATACTTTTTGTTTGTGTAAAGGAGATGAAACCACACGTGTGAGACTTGCCAGCACCTGCTACAATGTACACCGTTGTGCCCACATCAAGGGCAGGGAGCAGCAGAGGGAGGGTGAGGAACTACTGGAATGTAGTACCCACTCCCGAGATGGCGGAATTCCACCAACTTCATTCCATCTCCCCATCTCAAGAGGAGCTAGAAGACTCCAAAATTCCAAAAACAGACCGTTACAAAGAAATCTTTTCAGAATGCTCAAATCCCGTTACTTGTTCAAAGAATTAAGACAGCTGTGGCTTATTAAAACAGAGGTTGAAGGACATAGGACTGACGATCTCCCATTTAGCAATCTATGTTCTCATGGAGCTTTCCTTTGAATTAAGAATGTAACAGGTAACGGGAGAGCTTGAGCAGCCAAGATTTAATGACTACACAGGAAAAGAGTTTGGCTTGACAATGTGTCGAAAAGTGGAAGTTTCATACTGAATGAGAATCTTAACCCAACAGAAGAAAAGAGGGTTCTCCCCAGCGTCCACCTTTACTGGGAACAGATTTATAGTTCCTGGACGTCACCCAGATAAACACTAGCTATGTGTAGAACAGTCTTAAAGATATTATTTTATGTTTTTTATAAAAATAAAAAACAAAAAGCTTGCCTTGCTGTTCTGGCACTAGGACCCCATCATCTAAAGGGGAAAACAGCCCCCGCAGAGCAAGGAACACACGGGTTCCAAAGAAGACCGTTCTGAGTAAAAACATACAACTGGGAAGCAAAGTCCATGAAGGCCGTGCGGAAACCGGTGAGACCAAGGGAGTCAGTTGGGGGCAACTTTTCCAGGGAAAGGTGGGGTGTTAAGCAAACCGGAGATGGTAACGTAGCTGGGTGAATAGGTAAGAGAAGGCATTTCCGTGAACAGGAAGAGAGTGAAGACGCTGACTCACAGCCCATCTTGTCTCTTGTTTCTCTCCCCTTAACTTTAACTGCAAAGCCACCCGTCACTGGTGAAAGAATAGATGTGACATCTATGGTTAAGTTACATTAGAGCTGGGCTGCTTGTCAGGTAACTGCAAAGTACTTCTCTGTTAGTGACAAGAGAATCAAATCAGTTCAACTGTTCAAACTCAACTCAAACTCTTAATAATATTGGGATAGGGTGTGGGTTTGGGGGTGGGGGGGGAGGTTTTCATTTGCTCTCCTGTCTTCTCATCTTTCTTTGAGCCCCAGAAAGTGTGGTGCCTTTATTACTTATCCTGGTGATTCTTTTCGATAGATTATTTCATATATCAAAATATCCCCTAAGTCCAAAAATCTTCAGGCTGCTGATTTAATTTCACGACTAATACCTTTGGGTTTCATCTTAATCAATTACTTAAAAGCTCCTCACTCTCCTCTCATAGATGGCATATAAATTAAAGTTAGAACTTAGTAGTCCAGTCCATAAATGCTCCGAGTCAGCTCCTGTGTTCATGTTATTTACGTATCGAAGACTGGAGACTAATAATGATTACTACATAGTAGACCTTTTCCAAACTGCAGACCCTGGGCCAACTTTTGACTTTATTAGTTAATTTAATCCTCATAGCAACACTAAACAGTGTTCTTGAATTCACAACAGAGATTAATCTTTGGGGATTGAAAACAAAAAAAATCAGAATGCCCAGAAATTCTTGAAAATTCCTGAAATCGTAAGTTATTCTGTATTTTAGTAATATATGTCAAGGGAGTAGTATTTAATATTTTAGTAGTTTGGGGATTTTTTTGGTTTGTTGGGGGTTTTTGTGTGTATGAGTATGGGGTTGTTTTGCTACGTTGGGCCTTTTTCTTTTCAGTATTTTAGTAGTATTTACAAAACAATTGTAGCTTATAGCAAATATTCGAAAACTGGAAAATGCCTGCAAAAGTTATTAGATCATGCTCGATAAAGTAACATTTTGGTCCCCTGGCCAGGTTAACAGCACTACACAAAATGATATGTCAACATTGCTAATTTAAGGACTTACTTTGCTTCCAAATGTGTTATTTCTTAGAAGACCACTCATGGCTTAATATAAGGTATACTATGCATACCAATTTGTTGCCATTTATTCACAAGAATGACTCACCATTAGTCACAGAGAAGACCACAAACAAGCTCCTGTAACATGGTTCACTGATTTTCTATTATTATGGAACAAATCATCACAGATTTAGCAGCTTCAAACAACCCAAATTTGTTATCTCATCTTTCTATCCATCAGGACCCCTCTGGCCAAAATCTGGGCATCCGCTAAGGATGAAGTTCTTCTTGGGAGCTCAGGACCCTCTCCAAGCTCTCTGACTATTGGAGGAGCTTGTTTCCTGGTGGTTGCAGGACTTACGCCTCCCTTTAGCTGGTGGCTGGGGACCACTCTCAGCAACTAAGGCTGCCCACAGCTCCTTGCCATGTGGCCCCCACAGGCCGTTCACAGCTTGGGTATTTTTTTGTTTTTGTTTTTTCTTGCAGACCAGTTGGGACATGACTCTGTCTTCCTCTCTGGCCCTAGCCAGAGAAAACTTTTGGCCTTGAAAGGGCTCAGATGATTAGATTGGACCTAGATTGGTAATCTACCTTAAGGTCAATTGATTATTGATTCCTTGGTTACAGCTCCAAAATCCCTTCACTGCAGTAGCTACACCCCTATTCGACTATATAACTTGGAGAAGGTGTGTGTACCTTCCAGAGGCCTGCAAATTTGGGGCCATATTAGAATTCTGTTTATCGTAAATAGCAGTAGCCAGGGCCACAAAGGCTAGCCAGCTGTATAATTTTAATATTTTTAGGAATCACATTTAAAAAGGGAAACAAATAGACAAAATGAGTCTTAATAATTTATTTTGTTTAACAAAATACGTGCCAAATATTATTTCAGTACATGGTCAGTGGAAGAATTACTGCAGGTATTTTGGCTTCCTTTCTACCTCTCCTTCCTTGTAAAACCTAGCACCTGTTTTACACTGAAGGCACCCCAGGTAACCGCATCTCCATTACTGGGTAGCTGCACATGCTGTATTGGACCAAATGGGGTTAGATTGTAGCTGCTCTTCTCCTACTTGGTCCCGTCCCATTTCCAGAAATGTCTACCTCAACTTTCACTTGAGTGTCCAACCTGTCCCTGGTTGGTTGTTTTTCTTTTTTTTATTATTATTATTGTTTGACATTCATTGAGGGTACAAAGAATTGGGTTACATTGATTGCTTCTGTTAGTTAAAGTCTCCCTTATAATTGTGTCCTGCCCCCCAGAGGTGTGCCATACACCGTGACCCCCCACCCCCCGCCCTCCTCTCCTCTCCTCACGCCCTCCTTCCCCTACCACCACCTCGTATTAGCTCAGTGGTTCTCAACCCTCCTAATGCTGCAACGTATCTTCATTGCTAAAAAGGGGTCGCGACCCACAGGTTGAGAACCACTGTATTAGCTCGTCTACTGCTTTAATGTTAGAATGGAGTACATTGGATTCTTACTTCTCCATTCTTGTGATGATGCTTTCTGAAGAAGAATGTGTTCCACCTTAGTCCAGGTTAACACAAAAGATGTAAAGTCTCCACCTGTCCCTGATTTCAGCGTGACATTGGTGGCTAGCTTGAAGCTTCTCACACTTCTATGTAGATGACTACATTTTCATTCTCACAGAAGAATTATAATCATTTTTCCTGAATTCTCAACTGATTTTTTTATGGGATATAAGATTAAGGAAAACATTCCCTAAGAAATTCTGGGAGGAATTTCTACATGGAAATAATACTATGACCTATATACTACAGGAAGTAAAACTGAGGCTCAGAAATGTTAAGATATTGGCCCAAACCGCATGACTAGTGTGGGACATGGGTTTTCTTTGGGGTTTATGAAAATATTTCAGAATTAGCAGTGATTGCTGCACAACTTTGTGAATACCTAGACATCACCCAGATAAAGAAATTAAACTTCACACTTTAAAATAGTGGATTTTGTGGTATGTGAATTATATTTCCATTAAAAAACAAAGGGGGAATGTAGAAGAACTTCACTTCTGTGCTTGGGGAAAAAGGAGACAAAAAAGAGAGCAGGACTGGGAAGAGAAAGGGCGGCATGGGCAAGGTGGCTGGAGACAGCCTCACTTACCAGAAGAGACAACACCCAGCGGTAAGATGGTAGAACCATCAGCCTTACTAAAACCTCAGTGAAGTCTGATAAGTAATAAAGGGTTCATACACATTCTTTTTTCCCGTACATGTGTGGAACACTGGAACTGTGTAAAAGCTCTGAATTCCAAGTATAATTCAACATACCATGGACAGGAGGGACCCTGTGACCATCCTCAGACAGAATTAACATGCAAACATCTGGAATCTGGAGCCACAGGTGGGCATGGGAGTGTGAGTCCCCGGAGATGGCAGATATCCTGGGGAAGCCACTCAACTTCCCACCTTCACGGAATGGAGTTTCTAGAATATTGTTGAAGTCTTCGGAGCAAGAATGACTGTAATGGACATGTGAGTAATTAATAAAACTTGGTCTGAGAACAATTAGTATTGATTAAGTTTAAATCATCTCATATTAAAGATCGATACTTATTGTTTCCAATCTCCAGACCTCAGTTTCTCTGTTTCTATAAAGTGAGAAATTTGGTCTAGATTCTTTTTTATCCCAAAATTCTTATAGCCTGGAAAAATAAAAATTAGCAATTCAAGTTTTACAACCCAAAGTTTTCTAGGTTAAAAAAAAACTCACTAGCAAATTATCCTCAAATCAACAAAACAGAGGGAAAAAAATTGAAGTTATTGAAGCTCTCTTTCAACTGGATATAGAATGCAGGAGAGAACGTCCTCTGTGCTCCAAGGTCAGTACCAGAAACTCGAGATCATGGTCCGTGCTCAGTGTCTGTAGAAGGGGTTTTCTATTTAGAATATTCTAATTTGCAAAACGGAAAAGAAAAACTTTTGCATAAGAGATCTCGTCTGCCTGGGCAACTTTACCTGGAGAATGGTATCTCAGAGACGGCCTTGCTCCTATAACTGAACACTCTCAAACAAATCCTAGAGAAATTAAGTATTAATTTCTGTCCCTCTATATTTAAAGACCACAGAAGATGTGTGGATCAAGAACATGGCTTCAGGTTAGAAAGGTCTTCTTCTGTCTAACATGCCCACTCTGACAGTGCTGTGTCTTTCCATCATGATGTCCCAACATCCGCGGTAATGCCTGATATAAATCATTTAGCAAATGTTTCTCTAATGAATGAATGGTTCAAATATTGATTCTAGCCAACAGTCTAACTGGCTGAAATTTAAGCTCCTTGTCTGTAGATTGGAGATAATGTCACCTCCCTCAGGTGCATAGGACTGCCCCACGGCACTCACCAAGTTAAGGCCTACTGTCACTCTGTTACAGCAACCTGTCTTCATGACATTTCCTGGTGACACATTATGAAAGCATAGTCTTGGCTCGGCGCCTGTGGCTCAATCGGCTAAGGCGCCAGCCACGTACACCTAAGGTGGCGGGTTCGAATCCCCAGCCCGGGCCCGCCAAACAACAATGATGGCTACAACCAAAAAATGGCCGGGCGTTGTGGTGGGCGCCTGTGGTCCCAGCTACTTGGGAGGC
>CAUYQV010094732.1:0-17773 GCA_963574575.1 Galagoides demidoff
TAAGCTGTACTAAGCAAAACCTGTCTCTAAAAAAAAAAATGATTAAGATGGTTAAGTTTTATGTGTATTTTAATGTAAGTTTTTTTGTTGTTTTTTTGTTTTTTTTTTTGAGACGGAGCCTCAAGCTATCCCCCTGGGTAGAGTGCCATGGCATCACAGCTCATAGCAACCTCCAACTCCTGGTCTCAAGCGAGTCTCCTGCCTCCGCCTCCCAAGTAGCTGAGACTACAGGCACCCGCCACAACACCCGGCCATTTTCTGGTCGCAGTCATCATTGTTGTTTGGCGGGCCCGGGCTGGGGATTCGAACCCATCACCTTAGGTGTACATGGCTGGCGCCTTAGCCGATTGAGCCACAGGTGCCGAGCCGTAGAGCTGTTTTCATAAGGAAGTTGCTGCTGGTATCTTCCCAGATGTTTAGGATAAAATTACTCCTGTGACTCCACCCTGTCTGGTCCTGACCAAGCAACAGCACCCCTCTTCATTAGCAAGCAAAGTCTCTGTGAGTGGGACCCTGGGTCCTGGGAGGAGGGAGGATTCATAATTATTTATTCAAACTACATGATAGGTAATGTGTTAAGTACTTCAAATGTAGCTTAGATTTAAAACAGTGCATATGTATTTATATGTAATATAGTTTCTGATTTATATTCACAGGAATTCTGCAATATAGTTGTGATTCCCATTTCTCATCAAACAAATGTCAAAAACCAACGCCATTCCAAGCTCATAATGTTGACAAAGATTTTAACAAATTGTGATTGACTTCAAAATCTATGTTCTTCCTGCCATTATTGTCACCTTAATAGGGAAGATCCAGTTCCCAGGGGGAAGCGATGGGTGAATTTGTGAGCTGCTGCTCTCCTTGTACTGGGAGCCCCATGGGGAATGGATAGCTCAGGCTCTCACTTCCGAGTCCAGGATGGACAGTCTGTTCTCTTAAATCCAGAGGACTTAAGAATTACACGTGTAATATGCATTATTCCACCCGCACACACTTTGGAAATATTCAATTTGAAAGGAACACCTTGAATGAATGAATCTAATCTCCGGGTCTCTCCTGGATAACTGTTGGCAGCATCTTTCTGCCCACAGACGTGCCCTTGGGTCCTCCATCACCTCTGTTCCATTCCTGTTCCAGCCCACAACACTCCTAAATGCTCATCATCTAGCTGAACATCAAGCAAATCTTCTCTCTCAGCTTTTATCAAACCCTTGGTATGCATTTTTCACTTGATTTCTTTTTTCATCTCAGCTATTCCTGGTGTTCCCTTCTGATCCTGAGGACTACTGTTACACATGGACCCACAATTCCAGCCAAGGGTGATTTTTCATGAATTTCCTATTAGAATGACGATACTTTATTTTGCAACTACTTGGGGCCAAGTGTATTGAACTTGTGGTGTCTTTTTGAGATAAGAGAGGACAATGTTATGGTTCTGGTCAGAATTTCTGTTGGCCTTGGCCCCTGTGAGCTTGCCACATGCCCTTTAGCCAGTTCCAGACACATTAGCAGGTCATGTTTCTTTTCTGATGAAAACTTTCAGTATTGATGTCTAGAAGTTGTCATCAAGCTTCTGTACATATAATTAACAAGTACATAAATATATATTCTATAGTTTTAATACAGTAGTTTTCTGAAACCCAAATTTAACTTTCAAAACAGTTAAGCAAAGTGCCATCTCTCTCTTCAAGCAACAGAAACAACCAAAAAAGCAAAAAAAAATAGAGGTAAATCGCATCTGTGGTGAAATTAAGAGACACGTGTAAACACACACGGACACACTAAGTAGAGGATTTCGGAGGCTCTTGGTTTCAGGCAGTGTGGGCCCAGCAGGAATGTGGCACATGGGAGGTGCCGGGGACCTACTTTGGAAGATCAGGGAAGGATTTCCATGAAGAACGCCTAGATAGGCCAGGATGCAGAGAGCCGCCTGAAGGGGAGGCACGCTGACTTAGAGAGAAGCCCCGTTGCCCCACTCCTCCTCTTAATTTCTGTGGGATAGAGAGAAGGGAAAACCAGCCCACTTGCTCATACAGCATACCTGCATGCTAATATTTTCCTGGTAAAAGCAGAGTGTTGTTTTTTTTGTTGTTGTTGTTTTTTGGCAGACATTTTATATATTTTTTTTAAAAAAGCTATACATCATTTAAATACATGTGTACATATATTTAAAACACATACTCACATACACATAACATATATTCAGAGGGTGTCAAAATTGTATACACATTTTAAGAAAGGAAAATACTGTATTAAAATTGTAATACTCAATCTATACCAGTAACAAAAGATGGATACAAGTCACTCTGAGCACCTCTTATAATTGCAGAAGTCAAGTGTGGCTTGAGTATTTTAATTTTAACACATTTTTTGGCACCCTCTGTATGTCTATAAAACTATTGGTAAAAATACGATCATTGAAACTGCTTCCCTTTTGTGAACACATATAAATCCATAGAAACTTTATAATGAGTTTATATCCAGGCCTGTCCTAGTAAATCGGCTCTCCTAGGGAGCAGGAGGAGATTGCCAGGTTCTGCATTGTAAACACTCTCCCCATGGCCAATTTCAAACGAGCCAAGTTTTAATACCTGCTTCCCCAAATTCCAGCACCTTAACTAGCCAGCTCTGCAGCCGCAGGAGCCAGTGCCATCCCCCAGGACCATCCTCACGGACCAGCACACTTCAGCAAGATGCTCTCGGGAACCAGGCTGATGGTCCCTCCTTTTGTACTCTGCAAGGTAACATATCAAGATGCTTTTATCTTTATTTTGAAGACTAGGAGGGAAAGGCATTTTCAAAAAATCTGAAGACAAAATTCACACAAAATGTGAAAAGCAATTGAATATGTGCTTGGGATTTGAATTGCCAGTGGTGCATGGAGGAAGAAGCATGGCCAGACCACTTGGGTACCTGCAGCAGCAGCACTGGAGAAAGAGGGGGCATTTCTCCCCATCTTCACCAAGCTGCTAGACTCCTCCTGAGAGACTTGGTGCCAAGGACAGTGGCAGGCCGCCCCCTGTCCAGGGCCGAGCTGGGGGACCCAGTGTGGAGCAGTGCCAGCCCTGCCTCTCAGATGTGCCTGCACCCATGACCAGTCTCGTTCACAGGCCAGGGACATCTTTCACCTCCTGCAAAGGTACAGACTTTTTATAAGTCTCCTTGCAGCTCCACTTTCCCCGGGACAAATTATCCAGTTGCCCTGTGTCCCCCCAGGTATCCATTTTCTCACACTTCATCACTCTGTGCTCCTGTTTGAGTCCTGTTTGTCTGAGGTTCTGGGGAAAGGCTCATAATCCAGTCCTGAAAGAGAGAGCAAGGGGGAAGGCCAAGGCCAGAGAGGAGGGCTAGGGGATCTCTCTTGCTGGGCTGGGCAGCCTGGTACCCCTGAGTGTCACAGCCCTTTTCACCCTGATTTCCTCTACCTTCTGCCCAGGAGCCTGAATGCCAGAATGGAGGGATCCTGGACACAATCACTCTCCCCTGCTCCTAGACACGGGGAGATTAGGATTTCAACAGGTTCCTTAATATTAAGGAGAGAACTCATAGAACTCTCATAGATGAATTAGAGCTGAGATGTCCTCGTGAGTTCATAATCTGGTGCTAACTGGGGGTGCTCTGCAGAATAGTGAATTGCAGCCCTGCCTGGCCTAAGAAGATAATAACAGCAAATAATAGACTACTTTGACATTTAACCTGTCTCCATGAAGGTGTGGGCAGGCACACCTGTAGTCCTAGTCAACATGCCTCCACCTGTTCCCAGCAGTGACCAGCCGTCATTGCCCTCCACACACATCTCCTCTGTGTGAGGAGTGGCAACTACTAATTTGTCCCCCTGCACAACTTCATGAGGACAGGTGGCAGTGAGGAGAAAACCAGACTCTTTTCCAATTCGTTTTCATGGTGTTTATGATAGAAATCGAAACTTTCAAGTAGCACAAAACCCTCTAGAACAGTGTTTTTCAACCTTTTTCATTTTACTGCACACTTGAACCTATGGTTAAATTTCCACAACACACTTAAATTATTTGACACAAAAAAGAGTAAAGAAAAGAATATACCTACCATGCTTTGAACTTCTTTTGAAAATAAATTAATTATTGATCTTTTAAAAATTTTGTGGCATACCTAAGATCCTCTGAGGGTGCACGGGTTGAAATTACTGCCTCTGGAAGTAACTTAACTACCAGGAGTGTCCCTAGGGGCTGAGAGGAATCTGACACGTACAGGAGAGCTGGGCTGCCCAGCATCAGGAACAGATGTGGCTTTGTTCTTCCTCTCTACGGCCACCAGGAGATGGAGACTGTTAATGTGTTTCAATGGAGCAAGTCCAGGGATGATGCAGAGAAGAGCCATGTTCAGCAGCACTCATGCCCACTGCTGTGTGATCTCAGGGCAGCTACTTAACCTTTCTGAGCATTATTCCTCTATTTGAAGGACAATGGACACCTGCTCTTCCTATCTCTTCCTGTGTCAGCTAACACCATGAAAATGATTTCAAAAGTTTAAAATAGGATATAATGTAAGATTGGTTTACACAATCAAGAATTCCCCCCTCTCTACAGACTGGGATATGCAAATCAGATGAATGAATGTTGCCCTTGATCTAAAGAATTCCATTACATTTTCATATCAAGTGCTACCTTGGAATGATCTGAAAATAAAACCTATTTAAAAACTAAAAGTTTTATAAAAGCAAACTAAATAATAAATTCCTTATTCACACACAGATCTTAAAAGGTTTTGTGTCTTTCAGATCAGACAGAAATGAAAAGGCACAGAATAACCTTTACCAATTTACTCAAAAGCAGTTCAAATGGGTGGCGGGTAGGCTTAGAGATTCCTGACAGGCAAATTGCTAACCTGTGGCATGCCCCTTACTCTGCTGAAAACAAAGAATCCCTGAAAGAATTTACGTTGTCAGGTGGCGTTATGTTTACTAGACCTAATCCTAGATCTTAGAAATTAGAAAGGCCTTAAATTTTGATCCTCATGTGTCAAAAAGAGGTCTAACTACTTTACAGCAAAACAGTGGGCTTTCCATGTTGCCTGGGGCAGTGTACAGACACAGATTCTTCAGTGTTTTAAAGTTTACCCCTGGAAAAAGTTTTAAATTTTATTCTGGGAAAACCTAAAATAAGCAGAGTGCAGTGGCTGTTTGCTTTTAATATATTTCTTCATTCTATCTGGAATTCAAAAAATACTATGGATATGTAAACACTATCATAAATCATATTAATTGAATTACCTACAGTGACTCTGAAAACCAGAAGATATAAATTAATATAAATTCTCTCTTCCTTTAACATCCATCTATTGATTCATTCCCTCATTGAACAAACATTTATATAATAAGCATGTCATGTGAAGTGGTATGGAAGGTTCTAGAACTAGGATAGCTTATGTGGATGGAATTAACTAGTCATGATTTCCCTCACATGGGCTTTATAGTCCAATTAGATAAACACAGTAGATCATGATATAAAGAGACATAAAGATGGAAAAACTGGTAATTGTTAGATGAATGTATAAATAGATAAATTTCAAGTACAATGCAAAAAAAGTCACAAAAATTAAATATGGAATGAGCAGTGTAGAATTTGGAAATTGGAGTCTGATATTTAACCAACATTCTGTGCACTAAGTCAGTTCTCAGTTATTGCATTTCTGTCATCTTAATTTCCATCGTGGAAGATTCCCCAAGTTTTTTTTTTTTTAATAAAGAAGATGTGTAATTTACATATAGTTTTTTTGTCACTATGAAGAGAATATATAATTTACACAAGTTTCTGACAAGTACGTTTTCAAACTCATCCTAGAAAAAGTGCTGCACAGCGCTTTGCTGAATATCACTACGGTCACCTTCAAAGTACTCCCCTTGGGGAACTAGACACTGACTCCAGTGCCTAGTCCACCCATCAAAGCAATTTTGGAACTCTTTCTGGGATGGCCATCAAAGTTGTCATAGTATTACCCTTGGTGTCCTGAATGTCATCAAAATATCTTCCTTCCAATGTTTCCTTTACCTTCAGGTGAAAAGAGAAGTCATTAGAGGCCGGATCAGGTGAGTAGGGAGGATGTTCCAACACAGTTATTAGTTTACTGGCTACAACCTCCTACACAGATGGTGCAGTGTGAGCTGGTGCATTGCCCTGTTGCAAGAGCCATGACTTGTTGGCCAAGATCTTCAGTGAAGACTTTTTTTGTTTCTCCACCAATGATCATGTGTCTACTATGCTTCACATAGTCAGCTGATGATTTAGGACACTTTGACAAATTTTTGCAATGTTTTGGTCAGTTTTGATCATTACTGGCCACCCTGACTTCTCTTCATCAGTGATGCTTTCTCTCCCCTCAGAGAAGCATTTAATCTGTTTGTACACTGCCATTTTCTTCATTGCCTTACCCCCATAAACTTGGACCAACACATCCCTGGTTTCACTTCCACTCTGTCAAGTTTAACAGGGAATTTATGGATGTTTGTTTGTTGCTCTAATTCAAGCATGGACAGTCTCACAAAAAAAAATACAACAACAATCATGAATGTCACTCAGCAAGACACAAAAAAAATACAACAACAATCACAGCTGTGAGACACTGATAGGCCAAGGTCAGGAAACCTTACTGTTCTGCTTGTACAGTGCTGCCCACATAAGTGCACGGTGGCAAGACCTGAAGCTCAACTGTCAGACCTCACATACAGTGTCTTTTTATCTATCTATGGATCTATCTGTCACCTATTTTATTATTTGGCAGTGGGAAAGGAGCTTCTCTCTAACTTCTTATTCTTCCCATAGTCTGAACAGGAGAAGGGCAACCCTTGTCCAACCCAGCAGAGTCAACAGCTTCCTTCCTGGTTTCTGCTACTGGTGGTTAGTCAGGGTGGCTGCCCTGACTGCCAGTGGGCACGGTGCACCTGCCTGGCCTTCCCGGGTCCTTGCATCACTGCACATACCTGGCTTTTTGCCCCAGTTTCACCATCTTTTCCTGTGAACCCTCTTCCCCTTGGCTCCATGTTCTGCTGGGTTCTGAGCACCCTCAGTGCACCCATGTCCCCTGAGCAGGGCATGCAGGAAGAGCTGCCTCTGTACCCCCACAGCAGCAAGCAGTGCACACCCACCAACCACCCTGGAAGGAATGGTGCTTGGGCTGTCACTTCTCGGTGACGTATCTTCTGTCTCTCCCACTGCTGCTGAGGCAGCAATGCTCATGGCCAGGAGACAGAAATATCATGGGCAGAAGTGAAACAATCTGCTATGTTAGGTATCTGACAGCAATTTGCCTGTCAGGAATCTCTGAGCCTACCCACCACCCATTTGAATACAGGCCCCCCTCTAACCTGGCTCCTCCACATTTGATTTTGATATAGTAAAGGAAAAATGTTTTGAAAAATTCTTTCTCTTCCAAAATTCTGGCTTTTAAACTTATCATTTCACTGCAGATGCTAACAGAACTCTGTCTGTCAGTTGAAGCTAACACAGGGCTCGTCTTAGCTGATGGCTACCCTTGCTTCAAACTCTGAAGCCTGTTAATGCAATGGGTTTATAATCTCCTGTGGCAATGAGATTTGCTACATATAAAAACGTATCTGAAATAGCTTCAAAAACATTAGCCTTGGAGCATTTACGATACTTCAAGGCAGCCTTTGCCATCCTGGTACACATGATAAAACTTACTATCAGTGAACCCCTAAGTGCAGGCAACTACCTGGGGAAGGGGTGGTCCAGGTCTCAAACTTTGGTGTAACTGGCGCAAACATTTCTTTCGTTTTTTTATCCTCCACTACATCAAGCTTCCGAGAGACAGCAGTGAGGCTGAGCCCGTGCAGCATAGTTTAAGAGAACAGCTGAGGATTCTCTTTCCCACTGAAGTGGCCCCTCCCATTGCGTCCCCTCCTGTGTAGCAGAGACTGGTCCAAATTGGACCGATACTGCCCCCTCTTTTAGAGAACACCAGGAGGTGACATTTCCAGCCCCTGTTACTGTCAGATGGGAGCCACATGATGGATCTGAAGATGATGGAAGGAAAGCAAACAGTAACTACTTCAAGTTTTGACCACGAATGTCCTGTGGAGGACCTTAGATTCAGTTTCCATAGGATGGAAGGAGCCAGAACCTCTGACTCCACTGTGCTGTGACTGGTAGACTCCTGCACCGTGCACCCCCCTCTGCCCCCCTCCCCACCCCGCCAGTAACTTCTCTCAGGAGGCCGAACACAGCTCCACAGATCTCAGAGGTTCCCTCCTTCACTGCCTGCTGGGCCATCCCCAAAGTAACAAGGCCAACGATAGTAATAGCTACTAGTTACTGGGCCTTTCATCTATCAGCCCTTTCTAAACGATTTACAGGTACTAATTTATCTAACCTTTGAGAAAACTCTACAAACTGTTTTCCCCATTTACAGATGAGAAAGCTGGGTCCAGAGAAGCGAAGTAACTTGCCTGAGGTCACCGCAGTTAATACGGGACAGAGCAAGGCTGTGAGCTGGGCTCTCTGTCCCCAGACCCTGGCCGTGAGTTGCCGTACCGCAGCCTCTCAGTGCAGGGACCCGAGTGTCCGCAACAGTGGCAGAATAAGCCAGTCTTGGGTCTAGCAGCCAGCCCTTATTAATCTTAATTTTCCCACTTTGCAATAAGAAGTGGTATTAAAGTTCATGAATTGCAGGCTGCAGAAGGCTCTGGCAACACCCAGACAGGGTGTCTGGTGCTTTATTCTCTGATCAGGCCCAAAGAGGTAAAAACACACCTCGTAACTGGACAACATGCCAGGCACAATTAACACAAGGCAGTGATTAAATTCCAGAAACATATGGAATCTTTTTTACAAGAGTATGCAGCGGAGGTGCATGAGGAGAAGATGGGCCCAGCTGGGGGTTGTTTGGGAACCCCTGGGAACAAGTGCACTCAGGGAGTTTCTGATCACAGGCTCCCATTCGTCACAGTGTCTGCAGCCCACGGGCAGAGGCTGCACAAAGGCACCCCAGATCTCTCTACACGGTGATTATTTTGTCAAAAAACTATTGATTATTTAAAATAATGTGGTATTATCAGTTGACATACTTTGTCTCTGTCAATAACACCCAGAGAGCGTGATTTGGGCTTTCAATTCTTTGAATTCCCTTCCCGCTGCCATCTGCCATCCAGAGGGCCATCTCTGCCCACAAGCACTGTGGACATAAACCATCTAGGTCTGTTCCTCTGAGCAGGGATAGTCTGAATTTACGCTTTTCCTGAGGTTTAAGTTTTTGGTCCAGAGAATAGAAGTTTCTTTACACACCCTTCCCTTCCTTTCTTCTTTTTAAAACCCCACAAAAAACATGAAGGCTGTGTTGATCAGTTCGATGGAAGTATTTCGGATTGCATGCGAAAACCCCACACTGTACCCCAGAAGTGCATTAATGTACATAGTTACCATTCAATAAAATTAAAAAAAAAAACCCACAAAATTCTCTGCTATTGCTTCAACACAAATAAGAAATAACTGTATTTCAAAACATAGTTTAGTTAAAATAGCTATGAAGTACAAATTAAAAGCATAAGACACACATGTAGTATTCCATGCCTATGGAGGTGCTGAATTGTGCTAAGACAGATGTGACCAACACCAAGAACATGTGTGAAATCAACATACATGTGCACAGTGGACCTGACGCTTGGCACAGTTAGCAGCATGACAAGCCAAATGAAAATCCTTGTAGAGGGAGCTGGTCACAGAGGCATTTATCAATGATATATTTTTTAATGGAGATGACTGTGAGGTTCAAACATAAAAGAACAATGAAAATATTCTATGCAGTAACATTTTGGTGGGGAAAAAGCCATCATTACAAACTATTCAGGCTGCCAGGAAGTAAGGGAAGTGGGAAGGCTATTTTCAAGAAACATGTCTATGCCAGGCTGTAACTGTATACTGTACACCCATCAGCAATGATTTATTATAATTTTACAGATGAAATAAAAATAAAAAAGTTTCAGAAACTAACAAAAATCTCCTCATTAGATGCTGAGTAGAGATCTAATACCAAGTTACAATGCCTATTGGCCTAAATTCATCAGTTCTTCTTCAGACCTCTTTTAATTTTCTCCATAATAATTACAGTACGTGGTTGGTTTTTTTTTTTTATTCTCTTTTCTATTACAGAAAAAGCAAGAATTCAAAAGAGACAGAAAGCCCGAGTGAGGAATCAATGAATGAAAACCTACTGGCCCCTGGCCAGGGTCTGGTCACCAGGATGGCCAACGTGGTCTCTCTGGAGAACAGTGAGAGAGGCCAGCGCTTGGGAGGACCCAGCTCACAGGAGAGCACAGCACACATGGCCAGATACTCCTATCATATTCCTCTTTCATGAACTCTCACGTCTGTTAACCTTAGTTAATTTTAAAACAGACCCAAGTGACAAGTGTTTCAAGGTGGAAGGGATTTTAAGGAGATTGGTGAAAGGAAGGAAAGACAACGGAAGAGCCAGGCCTGATCTGCTCCTGCCCCGTAACCAATGCCAGAGCTCAAGGGCCTGGCCTGTGGCCATCTGCCCTTCCTTTCCCAGCTCTATGTGGTCACTACTTTGCGTGGGGCCTGACCCTCTCCTCTGTATCTCCCAAGGCAGGGGAGGGGGACAGTGGAAAAAGGTCTGTCCCAGCCAACAGCTGGGAGGCTTTATCCCCAGGGAAGGAGCCACAGTCTCCTCCTGAGGCAGAAGGGGAGGCAGCATGTGGCTTCTCAGCAGCAGCTGGTCCAGACAGGCTCTTCCTCCCAGAGCTGAGTGAGAGCTGCCTGGCGGTGCGGGCATCTGCACCCCTGTAGACACTGGCTTTAGTCCTACAAATTACTGCACATTGAAGAAGTTTGTCCCCCAGTAGTTAAGGCATTGAACTGCCACAGTTCTTTAAAACATCATATTGGCTGTTATGAGGCGATGTGTATAGAAATGTATGATTAATGTAAAGCAAAAAAGAAAGAAAACATTTTAAGCTGTGAATCTTAACTGCACCATTATCGCCACCAGCCACATCCCCACTCATGTTCCCTGACGTTCCATGACCTAGGCTCGTAACACAGGAAAACCGGCAGGATGGTGGGTCCACTGTGCGCTCTTCACATCCTCTGGAACTGAGGGAGGACAGCAGGGTCTGAGTGTCTTACTCTGCATCAGGCAGTCAGGCATTTAGTGTATTAAATCATTTGATTCTTCCAAAATGCCTTTTTTCAGACAAATATTGGAAAGAACGTCACAAGTGCCTTCTCGTGGTGCCTGTTTTCCAGGCACTGTGTGAGTTTCTCTGCATGATCTCAACCTCTGGATGCTGGCGCAGTCCCGACATTTAGGAAGTGTTTGCTCAGCAGCCAGTCCAAAGGGCATCTCGGCCCTACTCCCTCGACCCCCAGTGTGACCGACACACACACACACACACACTCTCTCTCTCTCACATACACACTCATTGTATTTTATTTACTGCTGCCCCTCTACCTCCTAGAACAGAAGTCAGCATAGAAATGACCTCATTTATTTATACGAGAAGAAATGGTATCATTATATCTATTCTGTAGAAGAGGAGGCTTGGACTCTGTGGAGTCAAACAGGTTGCCCGGTATCAGAGAAACAGAAAGAAACGTGATCTGGCTAAGAGCCCAGGCTTCAGTCCCTTCATTACCTACATCTGTGTGAGCACCGTGTGGATAGTCAGGTTGCTAATGTCTGCTCAGCCCGTGTCTGTGTAATACAGGCCACTTGCTCATGAAACAAATATTTCCTTATGACATAGTAAGTACTGCTTCACTACACAGGGAAACAACACCAGAAAGGACTTGTGCTTTAGAAAAATTTTAATTTAACAGCAGGAGACAAATGGAATGAAATGTCTACAGCATAATGAGAGAAGCAAGACTAGGTCAGCTGAGGCACGCCGTATGCAAAAACAGCGGGGTGGAAGGCAAGGTTGGTGTGAGCATCACTAAGGGATGCTGTGGAGAGAGAAGATAAAGCATCTAGTGTGATTTTTACATGTTTAATCAAATGTGGGAAATACATGTGACGGATCATTATTCGATTTCCCAATTCCCTAATTTGTATCATGTTGCCTAAATTCCAAAATTATTCCTCTATCTAAATTGCAAAATGTGAGACTTCATTTAGATTTGGTAATGAAATAATCCCAAACTTCAAAATAATTTGCCAAAAAATTCAGATTCCTTAATTTTTAATCTTTGACTTATGGTTGCACATTGTTCCCTGTTTTTCCCAAACAATTTTGGAATTAGTTATGTATACCATGACCTTTCACCTTGAATTCAAATGTCTCTGCCCTGGGGAACTAAAATCCCTGCTTTTCCAGGGCCATAGGTCAGTATATTTCTGCCTATACATTTTTATTTTTTGAGACAGAGTCTTATTTGCTTGCCTTGGTAGAGTGCCATGGTGTCTTAGTTCAGAGCAACCTCAAACTCTTGGGCTCAAGTGATTCTCTTCCCTTAGCCTCCGGAGTAGCTGGGACTATAGGTGCCTGCCAAAATGCCCAGCTATTTTTAGAGGCAAGGTCTTGCTCTTGCTCAGTCTTATCTTGAACCCATGAGCTCAGGCAATCCACCTGCATCAGCCTCCCAGAGTGCTAGGATTACAGATGTGAGCCACTACGCCCAGCCTACCTATATATTTATTTTAAGACTTTTAAAGAAACTATGTTCTAGCTATGTCTTGTGTAGATAGAGCATATCATTCACTGTTGCTTTATGATTTAACATTTAAATACTTTTCTCATTATAGGTGTGTCAAGCCCATTCACTTTTATTCATATGACTGATATATTTGGCACCCTCTTTGTTCATGTAATTTATGTTATAAAACATGTATATTATGTCACATTCATTGAGGTTTTTTCTTCTGTGTTTTATTTTTCTTGTTGTTGTTAGTATTTAATAGCAACGTTGGGTTTTAAGAAGGTATTTTTTGCTTTAGCAGTTACCTTCGCATTTGTAAGTTTTGAAATGCCCTTAATCACCTTTTCTCCTGCAAAACTACTTCCTCATCTGGTCCACATTACACACTGTTCTCTCACTCCTAACTAGGAAGTTTGCATAGTCAGTGACGCGGCTCCAAGGCTTCCTTTCTCTTCCCCCTCCCCCAGTCTCCCTCTATCGTTTTGAGTTGCATCATTTCTGCTTTGCTGAGACATACAGTGTTTGTGTGCTCTTCTTCCGGCCATGGAGGGCTATTTGTCATGAGTCATTTTGTTGGTTTTTCGGAGTCACCTCTTGAATGAATAAAGCTCTTCTTTGAGTAGACCCCTAAGAAACATGATGTGTTAGAATTAAGTTGTATCTTTCGTTTGAGAGCTATAGATTAGTTTCATAAAAGGGCTGTGGTTATTGCTATTTTAAATGGAATGATAGGGTAGGCCCAACATCTCGATTTTCCAGGGAAAGGCAGGAATCCGGATTTTTTTTTTCTTTTTGTAAATTCTCTCAATTTAAAAACCATGATATCCTGGGAGCCTTCTAGTAACAGGGATTCTTCTCATTCTCCTTGTTAGGACTACTTTGGTTCTTGACATTAAGCAATAGGAACAGTTTTGGTACTCCAAAACTTCACTTTCCCAAGTAAAGGAATGGTCACTATACCACCGATGCAAACTTCAGATATTACCAAAATGCTCTTCGGCCATCTATGGGGAGTGTTTCTTTTTTTCCATATACCCACGTTGTTCAGACCTCCCCTTTTCTTGGGGACAGACATGGGGGTTACTCACAGCCCCTGCTTGCCCGAGCTCTGTTGGGTAGACAGGACTGTGGCTTCAAAGGGGAGTGATGCTGTCCCCAGACCACATTTGAGGCACAGTGCTGCCACCCAATCATACCTTCCTAATATCCTTTGCACACTGGGGGCAGATACAATGCAGGTCACTATTCTTATTTAGCAACAGCAAATAGAAAGCCATCACAAGGCAGGGCGCAGTGGCTCACACCTGTAAGTCTAGTACTCTGGGAGGCCGAGGCAGGCAGATTGCTTAAGCTTATGAGTTCGAGACCAGCCTAAGCAAGAGCAAGATCCCATTTCTAAAAAAAAAAAAAATTAACTGGACATTGTGGTGGGTGCCTGTAGTCCCAGCTACTTGGGATACTGAGGCAAGAAGATCGCTTGAGCCCAAGAATTTGAGGTTGCTGTGAGCTATGATTGCACAGCACTTTACCAAGGGCAACAAAAAGAAAGAGAGCCATCACAATTTCTGGACAAAAAGAGACTAGAATTTTGTAGGACCATGTTTTCTTGTAGCAATTTGCCCCATTTTTCTTGTGACTATGATGAATCACCTCTGTTTATGAATTTCATCTCTTTCTCCCCAAGATAGAGAAGGGGGAAAAAAAAATCTCTATCTGTATGGTGCTCATCAAGAGATCTACAAGATGATAAATGGCAATAAGACCAAGAAACTCTCAGAACTTAGGGCAATTCATTCCATTTTTTTGAAGTTTCTTAAAAATTGGAAGATATTGATGTGCAGGCAAGTCCACAAATAGAAGTGTAGAGCCGGATGAATTTTTACGGAGTGAACACCATTGTTCAGCACCACCCAGATCAAGAAACAGAACATCTTCAGCCACTAAAAAAGATGGAGACTTTGCATGTGGAACACGTTATTCTTAGTAAAGCATCACAAGAATCCCATGTACTCAATTCTGATATGAGGACAATTAAGATCCTGGTACACGGTGTGGGGGGGATGGGGAGTGTTAAGAAAGGAAAGGAGGGAGGAGGTGGATGGTCAAGGGGTGTGGTACACCTTTGGGGGTGGGACACAACTACCGGGGGGTCCTTATTTAACAAAAGCAATCAATGGAACCTGGTTCTTTGTACCCTCAATGAATCCCCAACAATAAAAAAAAGAAAGAAAGAAAAAGAAACAGAACATCACTGGTTTAGTTCTTTTTGAAATAAATGTGACTGACATTCTCTTTAGTAAACTATCATAAGAATAAAAAGCAAGTATCCTGTGTACTCAATACTAACATGAAGCCAGTACATGAAGTAATACACACCCACATAAGAAAACAACTCAATTTAATACAAGTTGGAGGGGGGCATTGGTGTGCTCCCACCTACTGAGCATAAATGTAAGGGTATATGGCACACCTCCTAGGTACGGGACACAACTACAACAGGGACCTCACATAATAAACACAAACATTGTAACCTAATCGTCTATACTGGCATATTAATCTGAAATAAAAAATAAATAAACATGACTGCCACTGATGCAGATGGCAAGCCTCCTGTAGGAGATGGTGTTTTGATCTTCATCCAAAGAGCAACAAGCAGCCAAGGGACTGACAGTATCGCATTGGTGTTTCAAAACAATCCCTCTGCATAGCACAGCTAGGAGAGGACCCAGATGAACAGACCAGCTACTCAGGCAAAGAATGAAGAAAGCTGGTTCCAGAGCAGAGCGATGGCCTACACTTAGGAGACAGACCTTTAGAAAGCAAAATGAGATTAAAACAAGACTTCCAAAGCCACAGGCTAGCTACCTTGTGTCTGACCAGCAGTGTGTGGCCAGTGTGTGCCTTCAGGGCAAGACTCCCAGAGGGGAAGTCACACAAATAGCTCAGGGCAAACTATCTCATACCTAGAGGGCTATAATACCTTTTTGCAGCAGGATTGGAGTACTGCTCCCTTCACTGTCAGATTCTCTCTGACTCCATAGTTTTCTATAAAATAAGAAGAATCGGCTACAGCAGTAATGCACAGAGTGATTGTGTTCACACTGATGTCAATTCAATTTATCCTAAGTGCCATGGGTTGAATGAGTCCCCTAATACTTCATACACTGAAATCCTCACCCCTAGTACCTCAGAATGTGTCCTCATTGGAAATAGTGCCATTGCAGATGTAATGAGTTAAGATGCAATAGTACTGGCATATGGTGGTTGTGAAGTTGCACCCTGAGACAACACTGGGCAATCTCTAAGGACCTTCTGTTCTAAGCTAGAAACTCTGTAAGGCTTCCCTGGAGGGGAACAGCTGAGGTCAGGAAATGGCCTACCAGCATGACTGGTGCCCTTAAGAAAAAGGAAAATTTGGACAGAAGAACACCACGTGAAAAGGAAAGTAGAGGGGCAACACCTGTGGCTCAAAGGAGTAGGGTGCCAGGCCCATATGCCGGAGATGGTGGGTTCAAACCCAGCCCCGGCCAAAAACTGCAAAAAAAAAAAAGGAAGATAGAGACCCAGGGTGATGACTTCACAGGTCAAAGACCAACAAAGCTTGCCTGCAAACCTTCAGGGGCTAAGGGAAAGACATAGAACATGCTTGCTTTCCCTCAGAGCCCTCAGAAGGAGCCAGCCCTGTCACCACCTCAATCTGAGACTTCCAGCCTTCAGCACCAAATGCAATAAATTTCTGTTGTTCAAGCCACCCAGTTTGTGTCACTTTGTTACAGCAGCCTAATTACCATACTAATACACCTGGATTCTCCAACTAGCCCCACACCTCTGTAGGTTGGCAAAGGAGGAATGGGGCGGGCAGGGTGACAGGGCCATTTTCAATAACTTCAGTTTCCTCCTGAGTAGGCTGAGTGTCGGAGCAGTGACAGCATTGGGAGTTTTCTGGGAGGCCTCCAGAGCCCTCCTGTAGCTACTGCCACCTGGCTTCCTGTGGACAAAGTATCCTGAAGCTAGTTTTTGTGGCTCTGCTTGGGGGAGACTGCTGCATTCAGTTTGAGGGTGCAAGCCAATACCTGCTACTTCGGGACAGATGTTGCAGGGGGTGCTGCAGAGGAAACCATTCACTCAGGCATATTTCAAATGCCCACTTTTACTATCTACTATCTATTTCCTTCAAGTGCTTTCAATGTTTAAGCTATTTATACTGGCTGCCCATCCAAACATCTAACTCAACATTCCCAACTATTGCATCATGTCAGAGCCAATTAAATTCATTTCATCTGAATATTTGTATGAATCCCTTCAATACACAAATCACATAAGTCCTTTAGAACAAATTGTTTATAGCTGGTAAGCCATTTCCTGACCTCAGCTGTTCCCCTCCAGGGAAGCCTTACAGAGTTTCTAGCTTAGAACAGAAGGTCCTTGGAGATTGCCCAATGTTGTCTCAGGATGCAACTTCACTACTACAAAAACAAATCAAAACCTGAGGCCTACTGACAGAGACTCAGTTATAGGACATGCACAAACAAAGATCAGCAGAGGTTACCTGGGTCTCATCCTAGCCTGTGTGGAAAGCACTTACCCGGTAGACTCTCTGTGAGTGGGAACCCATAGTAATGATCATCTACTACTCAATGTAGTGGTCTGTGTGTGAAGTTGATCACATCTGGAGAAAATAACCTTAACGGGAAAGGTACTGTAGGAAGGCCAGTTAATAGAATGCTCTTCTTGAACTTGGCTCATAAGTCCCCTCAAGAACAGCCCTTGCTTCTCTGCATCTTCATCTCCTCCACTTCCATCTCACCTTAAGACTTTATATCCCAGGGGGCGGAGCCAAGATGGCGGACTGCAGCCAGCTTTTTACATAAGCTCCCGTCCAGAAGGAGGCTGAAAGGACAGAAGTTTAGCTACTTAGCTGATGGTCTGGAGCAGAGCCAAGAGAGAAGAATGAGGAGCACACTTCAACATTCCTGAGACGAGCTGCGACCCCAAAAAGACAACCAAAAGGTACAGAAACCACCACCAAGCGGACGGGAGTCCCCTCCCCCACAACAAGGGCTCGCAGTTTACTCCATGCAAACAAGCGAGCAGAGTTCAAACTTCCTCCCACTCTATCT
>CAUYQV010094733.1:0-10756 GCA_963574575.1 Galagoides demidoff
TCCCAGCTACTTGGGAGGCGGAGGCAGGAGACTCGCTTGAGCCCAGGAGTTGGAGGTTGCTATGAGCTGTGATGCCATGGCACTCTACCCAGGGGGATAGCTTGAGGCTCCGTCTCAAAAAAAAAAAAAAAAAAAAGAATCTTTTAGTAGTATACTTAGCACATAATAACTCAATAAATTCTAGTTACTACAACTATTATTACCATTATTATTACCAATCACTATTACTATTTTTGTATCAAGAAAATTTTACTTTAGGTAGCAACTCAGCTATAGCTTTCTAAATAATTATTTCCTTTTTGGCCCAAGAGGAGCAGAATATTTTCCTTTAAAATATATGATTTAAAAAAAAAAGATTTTACAGAGCAAGACTGCTTAAGATGAATAAATAACATTGGTCTCTACAATATTTTTCTTGGAAATGCTAAGTTAAATTGTGCTTGTTTTAGAAGTAAATCTACAAGAAATTATTAATAGCAAAGTCCTTTTGTTATAGTCTGAAAGTAGCTTCATTCATTTAATGGTAGAAACATCTTGGTGCTATTAAAGGAATTGGAATTAGAATTTTTTTTTTTTTGAGACAGAGCTTCAAGCTATCCCCCTGGTCAGAGTGCCGTGGCATCACAGCTCATAGCAATCTCCAACTCCTGGGCTCAAGTGAGTCTCCTGCCTCAGCCTCCCAAAGCTGGGACCACAGGTGCCCGCCACAATGCCCGGCTATTTTTGGGTTGCAGCTGTCATTGTTGTTTGGTGGGCTCGGGCTGGATTCGAACCCACCACATTAGGTGTATGTGGCTGGCGCCTTAGCCACTTGAGCCACAGGCGCTAAGCCGGAATTAGAAATTTTTAAAACTAAAAAAAATTTTTTTCTAGGTTTTAGAATAATGTATTTATTTTATTTTTATTTATTTATGTATTTATCTTTTGCAGTTTTTTTTTTTTTGGCTGGGGCTGGGTTTAAACCCACCACCTCTGGCATATGGGGTTGGCGCCCTATCCTTTTGAGCCACAGGTGCTGCCCTAGAATAATGTATTTATTACATGTAGTATTTTGTAGTTGGGATTGTATTCGGAGAGCAGATGTAAATATGTATAAGGCATCCTTGCCTTCAAGGTACGTGTAATGAAGTAGATGAAACTTTATTATTATTATAATGTATATTATTACTGGAACTCCATGGGTAGAAAGCTGACAAAATGTTTCATGCTATAATAATTCCCCTTCTTTAATATTTGTAATGTTGAGAAATGGGTGATAGAGGTTAAAATAAAATTTTCTTTGGAAATAGGGGAAAAAATAAAATATATGAATAAATTGTTCTTCTTTCTGATTTGATTTTATTTTTTACCTTTATGGGGTTAACTTAAATATTTTACTATGAAGAGCAAAATAATAATATTCATACAATTCAGCATGGTCCTTGCTTAGTTAAGAAGTTGACTTCTTACGTGTGACTTCTGATACTCAATATCCTTTTTCTGTCCTTGCCTACCTATTGTTTGCTATTTAGCACCATCACTGGAAGAACGGAAGGGGACAATTATACAATGTTCAATTTTCTTTTTATTAATTATCGTTAATTATTATTTATTTAAAGCCTAAAAATATGAGGGTCTGTAGAAAGTGTAAGTATCCCCCAGTCAATAGCACCGCATCTTGGCTTGGCACCCCGTAGCTCAGAGACTGGGGTACTAGACACATACACAGGAGCTGGGGTTTGCACCCAGCCCAGGCCTGCCAAACAACAATGACAACTACAACCAAAAAATAGCTGGGTGTTGTGGTGTGTGCCTGTAGCCCCAGCAGCTTGGGAGGCTGAGGTAAGACAATAGCTTAAACCCAAGAGTTTGAGGTTGCTGTGAGCTGAGAACCCATGACACTCTACCCAGGGCAACAGCTTGAGATTCTGTCTCAAAAAAAAAAAAATAGCTCCACATCTTAATCCTGAGAACCTGTGGACATGCTACCTTACATGACATAAAAGACTCTGAATATTTGATTAAGTTAAGGAGCTTCAGATAAGGAAATTATCCTGATTTATCCAGGTAGACCCACCTACAGAAGTCCTTAAGGAGTCCTCTTCCTCTTCCTCCTTCTTTCTTTCTTCTTCTCTCTTCCTCCTCTTCCCCCCCCCTCCCCTCCCCCTCCTTCTCCTTCTTCTTCCTTCTTTCTTCTTTTTCTTCTCAGTCGCACTGTAGCCCTCCGTAGAGTACCATAGCGTCACAGCTCACAGCAACCTCCAACTCTTGGGCTCAGGCAATTCCCTTGCCTCAGTCTCCCATATAGCTGGGACTACAGGCGCCCACCACAATGCCCAACTATTTTTTTGTTGCAATTATAGTTGTTTAGCTGGCCGGGCGGGGCTGGAACTCAACAGCCTCATTGTATGTGGCTGGCACTGTAACCACTGTGCTACAGGCACCGAGCCTCTTCTGGTTTTGAAGATGTATTCAGGTGGCCTCTAAAAGCTGGAAAAACAGAAGACAGAATTCTCTCTTAGAGCTTCCAGAAGAAACCAGTGTTGTAGCTATCTTCATTTTGTTTCAGACTCTTGACATCTAGAACTGTAAGGGAAGAAATTTGTGTTGTTTTAAAAGCTGCTAAATTTGTGTAAATTTATTACAGCAGCAGTAGAAAGTTAACAGGTTGATTTCAATACCTTTTTGGGTTCAATGTACAGTCAAACAATCAAAGGATTAGATTTTACTTTTTTTTTGCAGTTTTTGCAGTTTTGGGCAGGGGCCAGCTTTGAACCCTCCACCTCCGGTATACGGGGCCGGTGCCTTACTCCTTTGAGCCACAGGCACCCCTGACAATATTTTACTTTTTTAGATCAAAATATCAACTTATTTGAAATTGGAGAAACGCACATTCTGATTAATGGGAATTCCGATTTTATTACATTTTATTTTAATTATGAAATATTTAAAACATGCCAAAAGTACAAAAAATAATATAACCACCCATGTAAACACTAAAGAAGAATTTTCGATTTACCATATTTGCTTCAGAACACTTTCCTTTTTAAACAATAAAATACTGGCAGCGCACGAGGCGGTCCCTGGGATCTGTGTCTGGCTTCCACAGTGTTTGGGACCGAAGAGACCCGGGGACTCCGTTCCTTCCAGCCTTCGGCAGCTTTTCGGTCTCCTTCTTTACCACTTGCAATCTCTGTGGTCATCTTCACGGCCATCTCCTGCTTCTGGAGGCGGCTAACACCGTTTATTTTTATTTATTTATTTATTTATTTATTTATTTATTTACTTACTTACTTACTCTGTGTGTGTGCGTGGTTAGCTCCTTATTACCAATCAACCATGGTCTCCCTGATTCGTCAAAATCATTGCAGCAAATGTGGAGGCAGCCATCAACCACCTGATCAGTACACCCACCTCTCTCTGGGCTTCTATTTCGACCAGGATGACGTGGCCCTGAAAGGCATGGGCCACTTCTGGGCATTGGCCGAGGAGAAGCGCAAGGGCGCTCAGCGTCTCTTAAAGATACCAAAGCAGCTCGGCCTCCGCGCTCCCCCCCCAGATCGCGCAGAAGGCAGCTCTGGGTGAGTGGGGTCCAACCCTGGATGCCATGGAAGGCGCCCAGGCTCTTTTGGATCTTCAGGCCCTGGATCCGGCCACCTAGACCCTCATCTCTGTGACTTCCTGGAGAGTCACTTCCTAGCTGAGGATGTGAAACTCATCCAGAAGATGGGCAACCACCTGACCGACCTACACAGGCTAGCTGGGCGAGTATCTCCCGGAAAGACTCAATCTCCAGCACCACTCGGAGCCTGCGGAGCCCAGCGACCTCTGAGGAGCCCTTCTCCAAGTATCAGGGTTCGGCCGGAGCCTCTCCCTCCAGCCGCGAGGCAGCTTTTTAACCACCCCGGAGTCCTCTCCCGCCTTGGACCAACGGGAAATAAAGCTTTGAGCACCTGGTCAAAAACAGATAAATAAAATAAAAAATAAAATATTGCTGAAGCTATTAAAATTGTGGTCCTCAACTTTTCCCTTGTGCTTCTTCGCCAGAGCTTGGTATGTATAATTATAGTGCATATTACTATACCATTACTATACATGTACATATTTGTAAATATTTCACAGGTTTTTGTGTATTTAATCTTTATATAAAGAAAGTATTCTTTGGCAACATCTTTTCACTTTTACGTTATGTTTTTGAGATTTATATTAACAGACCGTATTGTAATTGCTGTATTCTTTTTTTTATTTTTCAGAACTTTAATCTCCATAAAGTTTGTAATGGCAATTAAGGGGAAAGGCCAGAATTATCTTCATTTTGCTGGTGGATAAAGTACGTAGATTATTTCCTAATTCGTACATTGACGCATAGGTAAGATAATCAACGTAAAAATATATAAGAAACTTAAATTCTTTTTTAAAATGTCAGATTAATATGAGAGTACCAATGATTAGGTTACAATATTTGCCTTTGTTAGGTAGGGTCTCTGTTGCAGGTGTGCCCCTCACCAGGGGATGTGCCATGTACCCTTACATTGTTTCCATTAGGTAAGAGCACACCAATCCTCCTCTCCTCCACACCCTCTTTCCCCCAGCTTGAATTAAATTGAGTTTTCTCTTGTGTGGGCACCTATTGGTTTATCCACTGGCTTCATATTAGTGTTGAGTACGTTGGATACTTGCTTTTCCATTCTTGTGATAAGAGAATACATAAGAGAATGTTCTCTAACTCTATCAGGTTAATATAAAAGATGTAAAATCTCCATCTTTTTATGGTTGAATAGTACTCCATGGTATACATATACCACAGTTTATTAATCCATTCATGGGTTGATGGGCCCTTGAGTTGTTTTCACACCTTGGTAGTTGTATATTGACCTGTGATATCCTGTATTCTTTCAACAAATACTTGTCTTGATTTATGAAGTGTCTATTTATATTTGACAAATTGCTCTGGAGTCTCTGAGATTATTCTAGTCCCCATTTTTATATACCCGTACATATAGCATATGTATATATCCAATAAATAGTATGTAGTCAGTTTATGCACTTCGAAACATTATTTAAAAGATATTATGCTGTACCTATCTTTTTTGTGTCGAGACAGAGTCTCACTATGTCACCGTCAGTAGAGTGCTGTAACGTCACAGCTCACAGTAACCTCAAACTCTTGGGCTTAAACGATTCTCCCACCTCAGCCTCCCAAGTAGCTGAGACTACTGGCACCCGTCCTAACACCTGGCTATTTTTTTGTTGCAGTTGTTATTGTTGTTAGCTGGCCCAGGCTGGGTTCGAACCCACCAGCCTTGGTGCAAGTGGCCAGCGCTGTAACCACTGTGCTACCGGCGCCAAGCCTGTACCTATCTTTTTACAACTTGCTTCTGTCACTCAATATAATTTGCTGAGTTATTTCATATCCATAAACATACTAGAAGACCTTTCATTTTTAACTGCTTTACAGTACTGAATTATATGAACAAACCGCATTATTTATCCATTTACTCACTATGAAACAGTAAGGTTGCTTCTCCATTTTCACCAATTCATTCAGCGCTATATTGAGCATCCTTGTATGCAAGTTTCTTTGTACACATCTGACTTTCTCGAGACTTTAGATAGGTATTAAAAATACCAAATGCATATCTAAATTGTAACTATATAAGTAAATACTCTTCTTGAGTAGTTTATGTCTTTTTGGCATAGAAATTATGTTATCACTATTTTATATGTGTGTGGTTTCTAGGACAGTTTGGACAAGATGAGGTTATCTGTTTTTTGAAGGTTTTGTAGAACTCCCTGATGCAATTAGCTAGGATTGCTATGCTCCCCACCACTGTCCTCCTTTGAGTTTAAATACTTAGTACCTAATTCAAATGCCACTATTATTTTATAAGGCTTTCTGTTTCAAAACCTTTCTTCTCACATACATTTTGATCATGCATATTTTTAAGGAAGTTGTCCATTTCATCTACTTTTTTTTTTTTTGAGCCGGAGTCTCACTATGTCACTCTTGGTAGAGTGCTGTGATGTCACAGCTCACAGCAACCTCCAGCTCTTGGGCTTAGACGATTCTCTTGCCTCAGCCTCCCAAGTAGCTGGGACTACAGGCACCTGCCACAATGCCTGGCTATTTTTGTTGCAGTTTGGCTGGGGCTGGGTATATGGGGCCAGTGCCCTACTCACTGAGCCACAGGCACTGCCCTTTTTGTGTGTTTTCTTCATTTTCTTTCATCCATGTTTTATGGTTTTCATTGTATAAATGTCTCTCTTTTTCTCCAGTAACAATTTTTTTTTTTTTGCAGTTTTTGGCCAGGGCCAGGCTTGACCCTACCACCCCTGGTATATGGGGCCGGTGCCCTACACCTTGAGCCACAGGCACCGCCCTCCAGTAACGATTTTTTTAAAGGCTATTTTGTCTGATAGCAATGTAGTCATTTCAGCTTTTGTTATCTGTTTGCCTGGTATGTCTTTTTCCAGAACTGTGGAAATTTACCAAATCCTGGTAGCAATTCAGAGATCTAAAAATGTTGATTCCAAAAAATGTTTTCAATTTTTAAATTGATTTTGGGAAAGAAATTTCAGAAGTCTCCACTGTGCCATTTTGCCTTTTTTTTTTTTTTTTTTTTTTTGTGGAGACAGAGTCTCACTTTATCACCCTTGGTAGAGTGCTATGGCATCACACAGGTCACAGCAACCTCCAACTCCTGGGCTTAGGTGATTCTCTTGTCTCAGCCTCCAGAGTAGCTGGGACTACAGGTGCCTGCCACAATGCCCAGCTATTTTTTTGTCACAGTTTGGCTGGGGCTAGGTTTGAACCCGCCACCCTTGGTATATGGGGCCGGCGCCCTACCCACTTAGCCACAGGCACTGCCCTCCACTGTGCCATTTTTACTGAAGTTACTAGTCAACCAATTCTTTAAGGATATTTATTTTTTTTACATATCTGGTTTTGAGAGACTTTTGTTTTTGATTTTGATATAATTGCATTGTGATCTAAGAACATACTCTATATGAATAACTTTATTTTGTTGATTGATGGAGGTTTTTTCCTTTAATTTGGAATTTTAGAATTAGAAGACACTATAGTTAACTGAAGTTTAAATAGAAGGCCTTTTAAATTTCATTCCTTGATGGAAATATTATTGGACATAAGAGCCAATGTTCATGGGCCACTCAGAACATAGACACTAATGAATGAAATAGAATATTTGTATATTGGTTGAAATATACAAATATATGGGAGAAATAACCTAAGGTTTTTGCAATGCCCAAGTGCCATTATTCAAATGCAAGCTTTAGAGTCAACTGACCTGGATTCAAATACAAGTTCTACTACAGCTAATTATGTAATCTCAGTCTTTTGACTTAACTTCATATCGCTGGACAAGTTATTCAACATCCCTAATCCTCAACTTTATTATCTATAAAAATAAAATACAGCAGAACCTACATAGTTGATCTCCTCCCTACCTTGCCCGCCTCTTTAATTTGGCCTAATTTTCATAGACCAGGCACAACCACAGGTACCTATTAGCGCAGTAGGCCTAGCTCCTTATGTGGACCACCTCTGTATGTTGAACAGTTTGTTACAGTTCCTTAGGTGGTCAACTTACAGAAGTTCTATTGTATGTTATAAATTTTTCATGGTTGTTCTCAGAATTAAGCAAAATGAAGGATACCAGAATGACTGGAGCAGAAGCTGTGAGAAGGATTAAGTATACAATATTAGGCAGGGCCACATCATAAAGTGATAGGTATGTGGGAAGTGCCGCGTGAAACTTTATCCCTTTCCCTATTTGTTTACATAGTCGTCATAGAAAAATTGTAGAAAATTAAGCATCAGGGGAAACTAAGATACCCTTACCTCCAGAAGATTCGTTAATATTTGCTAACAAAATTGGCCAACTTTCACTTACTCTGTTGCTATTTGCTTCTTTCTGTATAAAAAGTAGTGACAGCAACATTCCAATAACTTGAGACTTCTAGTTTTTTGAGTTCTGATTAATTGATTTTTTTTTACCTACTATCAATAATGGGAGTTAACTTTAATTAGAGAAATAATCTCTTAACCCCCTGACCATATAATTTTGAAACGAAAAGAAAAATATTTAGACTAATTACTTACTGAAGGGTCTCTGAGAATTTCCGTATTTGACTCTTTATTTTTAGGGTCTTGAGTGGCAGTAAGGGTTAATATTTCTAAAAAAAGAAATCCACCGATTAATATTTTGTTCAAGTGACTAAAATTATGCTTTTCCATTCATTTCGCTTTCCTAAGTTAAATATATTTTGTGTCGAAATATCAGTATAAGAAGAATAAAAAATTGTAAGTCAATGGGGGTTAATTAACAAGAGTTTCCCTTTTGTTAAGTTTAAATATGATTCTATCTTTCAGGGTTTAACCTTTTCTTAGTAGGATCATTTGGCATTAAAATAGGAAAATCAAATTCTTGGTAAAATTCAAGCCAATCCATTCTACTTTTAAATTTGTGTTCACATTTCTACTCTTTAAGTCTAAGATCAACTGTTTGTTCCATACATCTCCATCTTCTTCACGTTTCTCTTATGGATTGAAAGACAGAAATATAAAGCACTGCTCTTTGTAGTTTGTAGACATATATAAATGCTTATATTTATGAATATGCCTTATTCTTGAATGTGTACTTTGGGGTCTATAAACTTATCTCATTTATTTTTCACAACATCCCTTTTAAATCATGGTTTTAATCCCTTTTGTTAGAAATGAGAAATCCTGAATTTTATTTTATTTTTCCTTTCTTGAGACAGGGTCTCACTCCATTTGCCTAGCCTGGAGTGCAACGGTGAGGTCATAGCGTATTGTGGCCTCATCCTCCTGGGCTCAGATGATAACCCCACCTCAGCCTCCCAAGTAGGTGTGGCTATAGGCACGCAGCACTGCACCCAGACAAGTTTTTATTTTTGTAGAGATGGGGTCTTGCTGTGTTGTCCAGTTGGGGTCTTGCTGTGTTGGCCTAGTCTCAAGTGATCTTCTCACCTTGGCCTCTCAAAAGTCTGGGATAACGGACATGAGTCATCATACCCAGCTGGAAAAAATAGATTTTAAAAATCTGCTTTAATTTATACCTCCTTTCCACCCCCTCCCACTTGCTTGCTTTCCATTGAGTTTTACTATCAATGTGCACACGAGTATTGATCAATTAGTTCCAATTTGATAGCAAGTACACATGGTGTTCATTTTTCTATTCTTGTGAAATTTCACTCAGAAGAATGGTTTCCCGTTCCATCCAGGTTGTTACAAAAGGTATTGAGGGGCACACTTGCAACTTTGGCTCAAACTATACAAAAGCAATTCATGTAGCCAAAGTATATGTACTCTTTAATAATCTGAAATTTAAAAATAGAGATATGATAAAAATTGTTCTGATTGTACACGTTTTCTGATGCTTACTATGTGCTGGAAACTTTTTCGTACTTCATCTACAATCTGTCTGAAAATCCAGCATCACAGGTGCAGGTGCAAGTATCCACCCCATTCAGTTAGGAAATCTTCATACAGTAAATAAATTACATAAAGTCCTCTGCAAGGTTTCCCTTTACTGCTAGAACAAACTGAAACACTCCAGCCTTGGCTTACTAAAGCTACCTGATCCAGCATCTACCAGGTACCTAACTCCAGAATAAGCCACAACTCACCTCTGCTCCTCAGCCCTCCAGGCCCTTGGGCCTTCTTTCTGTGTCTTGAACACACCAAGCTCAGCCCCACTATGGGCCTTTGCATTTGCTGTTCCTTTTGCTGTTTGATCCTTGCCCAGATCTTTGCATGGCTGTTCCTTTCTCATTACCCCAGTCTTGGTTCTCATCTCCTCTTTAGAGAGTTAGTTCTTAACACCCTAGATAAATCAGCTTCCTCTGCCCACTCCTTTCACTCTATTAACATTATCCTGTTATAATAGCTTCTGGCACTTGCTGGTACTTGAAACTAAATTATTTTAAACAATTCCAGTTATGTGTTATTTATCCCCTCATCACCAACTCATTCCAACACTGGAATGTGAGCTCATTGAAGGCAGGGACTCAGACTCTCTTAGTCACTGCTTGTACTTCCTGTACCTGGAAGAGTGCCTAGCCTAATAAATATTTATTGACTGCCTAACAAATTTAATGTTCAGTAAAATGTGCCTGATTAAATGAACTAATGATCATGGAACCACAGAAATGACTCTCAAGTGCATTATACTGTGTAAAATACTATGTAGTGAAAAATTCCACTTATGTAGCATTCTGGAAAAGACAAAACCATAGGGGTAAAAAACAATCAGTGGTTACCAGGAGTTAGGGGTGGGCTGGTCGGGATTGACTTACAGGGACACAAGAGACTGTTTTGGGTGTTGGAACCATTCTGTATTTTGTTTCTGATGGCTGTTGATGACTATGTGTTCATTAAAATAATAGAACTGGTTTGCTAACAGGATGAATTATTCATATGTGAATTTTATACTTCAATAAGTAAATCAATAAATCTGATTTTATTTACAAAATAAAAATACATAAAATCCTCTTTATGTTTTCTCCCTCCATCTTGCACCATTTAAATAGAAATTTAAATATCCATAATTTAGGGAGGGGGAGGGGTGGGGAGGGGGGAATGGGTAGAGGAAGGGGGATTGGAGGGATCACTTCTGTGGTTTATCTTACAAGGGTACAAGTGAATCTTTCTAAGAGTAGAATATGAACATTTTAACACAATAACTAAGAAAATAACATGAAGGCTATGTTAACCAGTTTGATGGAAGTGTTT
>CAUYQV010094734.1:0-64131 GCA_963574575.1 Galagoides demidoff
GGTCCCAGCTACTTGGGAGGCTGAGGCAGGAGACTCGCTTGAGCCCAGGAGTTGGAGGTTGCTATGAGCTGTGATGCCATGGCACTCTACCCAGGGGGATAGCTTGAGGCTCCGTCTCAAAAAAAAAAAAAAAAAAAAAACTCTCATGACTCCATTGTAAGGAAACAGACAATCCAATTAAAAAATTTCTGACAATATCGAGTGCTCATGAGACTGTGGAGCAACTAGAGCTCTCATATGTTGCCTGTGTTCAGTTTCTGTTTACACTTATCATGTGTATCAGCAATATACTCCTGGTAAATTAGAAAAATGAAAATTTATGCTCACAGAAAAAATATGTACATGCATATAGACAGCAGCTCTAGCCATAATCACTAAAAAATGGGAACAATCCAAAGTTGAGGTAATCAAAGCTTGACAAATTTGATAAAGCAATATGCTCATGTTAGACTGAGACAATGTATTACTCAGCAAAAGAAAATGATAAAAAACAATGCCAGCTCTCTACTCCTTATGCCACAAAATAATATTGAAACAAAAAGGCAAATAATGCGATGATCTAACGTCAGTGATGGAAGGTAACCTCTCGCTGAGGATGTATATTTATGTTGCAGGTGACCAGCTTTATAGTTTACTAAGGGGAGTAGGACACAAAGCTTCACACCTCATCTCAACTTAAACAGGGGAAGAGCAACTTTCTCATGGCTGCCTCCTGGGAATAGAAATAGGAGAGTGGGGAATGGTCTTGTAATTGTTCCTCAAAAGCCTCCTATGCCCTCCTGTTCCAAGAGGATCCCAGAGCATTCCCCTGAGATCTAGATCTATATCTAACTCTAGCAGGCATTGAAACCTGCAAGACAGATGCTTATCATATGCTTTAGAAATCCCTCTACTGGGATTACAGATACCTTAGAGAGTAAGAAATTATGTTCACACAAAATGTGTGCATAAATGTTTGTAGCAGCTCTATCATAATCACCCAAATTGGAAAGCCAAGTGTCTTTACCATGCAGATGAACCAAGCGTGGTTCATGTTGTACAACGGCATATGCCCCAGCTACAAAAAGGAAAGCACTAATGGTATTTTCAACAACTTAGATGAAACCACAATGTTGTGAATGTGAGATTTGTGTTTTATTTAGAATTTCTTCACTTTTAAAAAATGTATTCTCATTTTTTTATTGTGATAAAATATACCGTATAGAAAATTTCTCATTCTGACATTATTAAGTGTACAATTCTATGGTATACCCTACGTTCATGCTGATGTACAACGATCATCACTATCCATTTACAGAACTTATTCATCTTCCCAAACTAAAACTCTATGCTCATGAAACAGTAACATACCATTCTACCCCCCTGCTAGTCCCTGAAAACCACTACTTCCTATTTCTATGAATTTGTCTAGTCTAAGTACTTCATGTCTGTGGAATACGATAGTATTTGTCCTTTTATCTCTCACTTATTCACTTACCATAATGTTTTCAATGCTTATCCATGTTGTAGCATGTGTCAAAATTTCATTCCTTTTTGGAGAATGAATGATATTCCATTGTATGTCCGTACCCCAATCTGTTTATCTATTCATTCCTTAAAGGGCATTTGGGTTGTTTCAATCTTTTGGATATTAGATATAAATAATGCTGCTGTGAACACTGATATACAAATATCTGTTCTCGTCTCTGCTTTAAAATCTATGTATAATTAGAAGTGAAATTTCTGGATAATATGGTAATCTATACTGTTTTCCACAGTGGTTTTGTCATTGTCTATTCCCAACAGTAAAACTTAGGAGTTCCAATTTTTCTACATCCTCGCCAACACTTATTACTTTCTGAGAACATGCATTGCTTAATGACAGGGGTACTTTCTGGGAAATGCTTTATTAGGAAATTGTGTAGCTATGCAAACATCATAGAGCATTTAAACCAACCTGGGTTTGGTATAGCCTACTATATACCAAGGCTAAATTACAGACCCCTGTACTGTTCTCAGGCTACAAACCTGTAATACTTATTATTGCACTGAACAGTGTAGGCAATTGTAACATAATGGTAAGTATTATGTATCTAAACATAGATAAAGTACAATAAAAACATATCATGAGCTACAGAACCACAGTCACATGAAGTTCTTTGCCGACTGAATCATAGCTATACAGCATGTGACTGTATTTATTTAACTCCTTGTATTTTCATGGAAGCAAAATTTTCATTCTTTGTTTCCTATGAAATTCATTTTGTATGTGGTCAATTATAGCCCTAACATTTTTTTTTCTTGCCAAATGGACAGCCGATTGTCAAAATAGGATGTGTTAAGTATTTTACTAAAATGATCCAAAATGCTACTTACGTTAAATTCCTATTTCATATGAATCCGATTATTATTTCTCTATTATTCTCCATACATCTGTATTCTTAATCTTGTGCCAGTACTATCTTGTTTCAGTGATGATGGCTCTTATGCTTAGTTTAATACCTGATACAACAAAGCTTTATTCATGTTCTTTTGTGAGATGTTCTTAAATAGTTTATTTTAATGCAACCCTCTGGCCCGGCAGTTTGTGCCAAAATATAAATTAAGGCTAGTACTTGGTGTGCTGTCTACTTTATCTGATAGTGAGTCTTTTTCCATAAACAAAGCAGTGTGGTGACTTCCATTCTAGATAGTGACCTAGTAAAATAAAACAGTCAGTGGCTACTCGGTGAACCACACTTCAGTAACACTGGGGTTTTTTGTTTTCTTTTGTTTTTTGTTTTTTTCTTCCAAACCAGTTTTCTATAGAGCCCTGACTTGCGTTATTCATGTATTTTTCTCAGCTTCCACACTTTCCCCAGGCTTCAAGTTTATGGAGAGACTGAGGACTAGGGTTTTCTCAAGGATCAGGAGCATAAAATCCCACATAAAGTCTCTGGTATCATCGCTGACTTATCAACTATTTAAAATTTTGTCTCCTTCCCAAGTGGAGAAAAAACTATTCTGAAATCAAACTCTGCATTCTCTCCTCCTCCCTTATTTATAGTATAAACCATGGCTGCCTGGAACTTACAAATTCTTTTTCCTTTCAAGAAAGTTCACTTCTTAAAATAAAGCCTTGGTGTCTAGACTACTGTTTTCGTTGTTGGCTTAAAACATTTTTATTTGTGGATTTTAAATTCCTTAAATTATCCTTAGCCTTTCAGGAAAAAAAAAATGTGTTTAGCATTGGAGTCTGTTATGAGCAGTACTTATGGTTGAAGTGATGAAGAGGAGGAAGCAGGAACAGAAAGTAATGGTCTGGTAAAAATCAGGTGGCAGAGGAGTCTGGGAAACAAGGCGGGGAGGGAGCAGGAGAATATAAGCACATTCTCGGGGCTGGGGGGTGGGGAGGAGGTGGGGATGCGTGCGTTTTCCCAACAGTATCTGGCAAAGAATAAATTGTGTGCTAAATGTAGGTGGACCATGGACAGCTAGACCATAATGGATGAATCTTAAGGAAGGGGGACTCGTGAGAGTAAAGATCTTATAGGGATTTAGATCGCATATGTGTGCTAGAACCCTATACGTGCCATATTGCTTTCAAATAGTCCATTTTATTCATGACTATTGTAAGTTGTGTAATCAAAATAAATTTTTAAAAAATGGATGAAAGGTATGTAGCTGAGTGAATGGGTAGTACATTTTCTATGAGCAGAGGACTAACGCAGTTGCCTGGCCTGTTGGACAGTGTGGGGCCTGTGTCTCAGGGTTTCACATGCAGGACTTCTGTTTCCAATTGGATTTTATCTCTTAGGATCTGCTGCAATATTTTAAGAGTGTTGCAAACATTTTCTCATTTCTAAGAGTGCTCTTGCTTTCTCTAGAGCTGAGGTAATGTTCTTGTTTGTCTCTTTATTAAAAATAAACATCTCTCAACCCCTCAAACATGTACTTTCTAAAGAGCAGAAATACGGCAAACTGTTTTTGCATGCCATTTATCAACAGGAGTGTCCTTACACAAAGTTAGGGGGAGAAATTGAGTCCAATGCCAACTTGTACAATTCTCTATAAAAGAGTCAAGTTGCTTTTTCTTGGTGACACAGATGAACTTGGACTCTTCTAACTTTATATGTATATGCGTGTGTGTATGTATGATTCATTATTACCTTTTTTTCTTAGTATATAAAATTTCCCCCTCTTTTCCCTCCCTCATTAATATTATAGTAATCATAATCTCATTAAGTTTGCCTCCAGGCTTCTGTTCCTTCATCTTTCTACTCTTTTATTACCATCCTCTCCTCTGTTTCTTATTTTGTCATAGGAACTTAGTTCAATACTAAGTCAGCATCTAACCGACATGAGTATTGACAATAATAAGAACCAACATTTATTGAGGGAACATTAGGTACCAGTGCTTGTGTTAAGCATCTTACAATCTTACATAAATTATTTCATTCTCACAACAATCCTATAATATACGGTGGCTATCTGGAACGTATATACCTGTTGTTAATACTATTTTTCCTATCCCTCATTGATAGTAATAGTATTTTTCACTTTTGAGGAAACTGAGACTAAATTGTTGAGTAGTTTCACCAAGGTCCTGAGCAACTTGAAATGGAAGAGTCAAGATAGGAACTGTGTAAGCATAGAGTTAGTGTCATTGTAAATTGAAATTATCTTTTGTATTTGAAAGCACCATCCATCTATCATAAGCCATTTTCTTTTTCAAAATGTTTTCAAGGATGATTTTCTCAAAATTAAAGTCCAAAATAAAATAATCCATTTCCATTCCAGGAAGAGGAATGAACAGAAAGCAATTCCTTTTATTAAATTGTTATTTCCTACTGAAGTTCTCCTCTGGCTTTGGTATTCATATGCTTTCTCTTCTGCATTGCTGTTACTTCTGAATGATTAAGTTAAAATGCTTCTTTCAAATGGAAAAACTTCCCAAATAGGACACTTTAGACTAAGATGTGGGAAGATAAACATGCAGAAAAAGTTATGCTTAAAACTCCATAAAAATGGCCCAGGAAAGATTAGCATATATGAAATACTACTTCCATTAATAGGGCAAGCTATGCAAGTTGAGACTCATATATAATCCCTAATCTGGAGAGAAATTAAATAATCCCCTATACTGATGAGAGAGAGATCAGGAAAGTGAACCATTCTCCCTCGCTGCAGTCTACGAAAAATAAGTCTAATTTAGGCTTCAGAAAGGCTTAGATTGAGAATTTGGAATGATGCTTTGGAAGAAAAAGAAACTGTATAGTCTTAGCAAAGGAGCTACTACCCAATTTTCCACAAATTGGCATGAGGAAGAAACAAGATTCAAAGACAGTAGGTAAGAAGAATGAATATTTTGTATCTAGCGTGCAGGACTTCTCAGGTTCTGGAACATATTATGCTCATGGGTGAGCAGAATTAATATAGTTAAACTATCCATACTAGGCAAAGTGGTTTACAGATTCAATACAATTCCCATCAAAATACCAGCATGTTTTAGTTTTCCAATGAACATGCATTAATTTATAATGGACAAATTCAACTAAAATTACTTCCAAAAGTTCATGATAAGAAATCCAAATTTCCCCACTAATGAGTCTGCGTGTATTTCTTATTCAGCATCTGTTTTTTCTCCTGCAGGGTTAAATGCAATTGGTCCAATTCCTTCTTGTTTCCACAATGTTGTCACTCACACTTGTGTTTTGTCCCTGTGAGCCTTTATTCCTCTAACAGAACTGACATTTCCTCCGCAGGGAGCAAGAATATCACAGGCAAATGGATAACCAAAATTTTCCTCTTCAACTTAGGAAAATAAGATTATTAAACTGGAATTAATAACATGTCTCTTACAGGCTAACAAAAATGGAGAATTTTTAGAAGGCAGCTAGCCTTGTTAAAAACTGCCCTCAACTTTTAACTATAGTTTCTATTCAACTAGATTCCAAATAAGAACTCAGAATGGAGTAATGCTGATTTTCTTCCTTGATTCTGTATGGTAATTAGTGTTAACAATGAATGAAATGGGGCACAGATATGGCCAATAGGAGCAGCCCTTCAGAAACTATAAAGAACGCCTAATGATTATTAATGGATTTCAGAGCTACAACTTACCACAAACAAATTGCCTGTCAGCAGTTAACAAAATCTCCCAATAGATACACTATAAAAATAAACCACACACAGAACATATTACATGACAACTCATTTTACGATTTAGGGGAATAGTGACTGTTCACCAAATTTAATAAATGGTATACCGTGAAAGCTCCCTCTTGGGGTATCACTGTGAGTTCTTAATAGGGAAAAAAAATCTTCAGAGACTTGTAGTTAGTGGTAAAATCTCAAATATTTGAATAAGTGTTCAGAGTTAGGATCATCTTTGATGTGACAGAGCATTAATATGTTTTAGGTCTTTCCTTTTGAAATTACCCAGCATGTTGGCTCATGCCATAAAAAAAAAAAATTATATCAAATTAGAAAGTCCCATTAGGACAGACTGCAGTAAGAGTCTGGTTATGGTCTGCCTTGAAGCAGTCTTACTGTACATGAGGGCAAATTGTTTCCCTGCCTCTGCAATGCTGAGTGGAGTTAGTACTCACAGTCAAATCTGCTATCACTCATCTGCTCGTTGAGAATCAGGCTCGGGGAGCATATCCTGTGCATTCTAGACTGATCTGCTTTATAACCCTGGTGATCTGGGGTCTCAAGACTGGCAAGACAACATCAGATGGACATTTAGAACACCACTGGGTGTCAGTGTGGCTCCTAACCGGAATTTTATTCCATCTGTACATGGTCCAAGAGATTACGAGACAGGAATAGCATAGAAATGTGGGGCCTTAGAGCTGAGGGAATTATTAGAAATTATAGACTTTGACCCATGTAAGTTATTGATGTGACCAAAATTTAATGAATAGAGATAGTATGATCAGGTCTCCAGCCTGCTGGTTGACCCTACATATTTTGGACTTGCCAGCAAGCAGTGGTGTGAACCAATTCCTTGGGGACACCTATGCACATTAATGTTTAGGATGTCTGGATATGAAGTTTCACTGCTCATTGTTCTGTAGTCCTTTGCCTGTTTCTTCTCATGACATTCATTACTAGTTGACATTATATTATATATTTGCTTAATAGTTGATTTGATTGTTTTTCTCACATTATAAATCTCAAAAGGGCAGGGGCTCTAATATTAATCCACATGATTAATATTCCCTTCATCCTGCAAGGACACGTCATCACACTAACAGTCACCTCAAGTGACTTATAAACTCCCCATGACATGACCGCTGGAATCTCCTGTGATCTCATGTAGTGCCTTATCTCCCCCTCACTCCTTGGGACCGGCTGCCCTGACCTCCTCAGTCAGTTTTTATCTTGAGCCTTTGCATTAAATCCTTTCCTGTGGAATTTTCTTCCCTCACAAGAGTACACTTCTTCATTTCATTCAGGTGTCTTTCCAACTATCACCCTTATGCCTCACAAGTCAAAGTTGGGTTCATGAGCTGGAACTATTGACATAACCAGGAGCTTGTTAGAAATGAAAAATTGCAGGTCTTGCCCCAGACCAACTGAATCAAGTCTACATTTCGGTAATATTCCCACATGATTCATGTGCCCCTCATGATGGGAAGTATGATTGAAAAGTTTCACTTCCCACTGTTCTTTGGCCCTTTGTTTCTTCTTCATGGCATTCAGTACTAATCGACATTATATATTTGTGGACTGGTTGATTATTTCTCCTCTCACATTATAAATCTCAAAATGGCAGAGACTCTAATCTCAAGACTTGAATCTAACCTGGCACACAGTAGGGACTAAATAGACATTTTTGTCAAATGAATGAATAAATGGCACACTTAGAAGAACCTTCTTCATTGTACTTTATATGTCTACAAAAGCATCCTTTATCATTCTGTGTTCCTATTATTCCTATTCTTTTTTTTTTTTTCAGGTTTTGGTTGGGGCTGGGTTTGACCCCACCACCTCCAACATATGGGCCCAGTGCCCCACTCCTTCCTTTGAGCCACAGGCGCTGCCCTAATTCCTACTTATTAATAAGATAGTAGTCAAGGCATTGTTGCTTTTGGGAAAGTCTTTCTTGGTTCATCTGATGTGAATGGATTCTTCAGTGTATATTCGTTCATTACCTCATTAGAGTACTTCTAACCTACATAGTAGGTCTTCCATAAAGAATTGATGACTGGGCGGCACCTGTGGCTCAAAGGAGTAAGGCACTGGCCCCATATGCTGGAGGTGGTGGGTTCAAAACCAGTCCTAGTCAAAAAATGCAAAAAAAAAAAAAAAAAAAAGAATTGATGACTGTAGAGCTAGGTATGGTATATCACACCTATAGTCCCAGCTACTCAGGGGACAAAGGCAGGACAATAGCTTCAGCTCAGGAGTTTAAGACCAGCCTAGAGCTAGCAAGACACTGTATCAGTGAAAAATAAAAATTAATGAGTGAATGAATACAAGCTGGCTGTAACTAATATTTGTTGACAGATCATTAAACATTCTCTGTTTCCTTCTTTGTAGACACATGCTGACTAATTTTTATGCAGGTATCAAATATCTTCAAATATGCCCTGTGCAACTATGTCCCTTGTGTACCCTCAGGGAGCATGAATCTGACTTTTCCAAGAAAATAAGCCTGTTCCCTTTTGCTTTGGCAGTGACTGACTTAAGAATGGGTACTTGGGCAGCGCCTGTGGCTCAAAGGAATTAGGGTGCCAGCCCCATATGCCAGAGGTGGCAGGTTCAAACCCAGCCCTGGCCAAAAGTTGCAAAAAAAAAAAAAAAAAAAAAGAATGGGTAATTTAGTTATCATTAAGGAGACACGAGGCCAGCCCCATGACCACATGACCAGGCTCTTCAAAAACTATATAAAGTCACACTTTTCTCTCTCTGTTGTGGAGGTGTGAGACACAAAATTGTTGTCACTATTTTGCTCATGGCTAGAAGGTGAAGCCAACCTGCGTAAAAGAGTTTACAGAAGACGATAGCAAAAAAATTGAGTCAGAGGTTGGATTGTCCTACCCCAGGGCTCTTTGTCATTGTCTAAGATAAGTGAAATCAGAATTGAGTTACTTGAACCTGGAGACATCGTTTTAGGTTAGTGATATGAGTGTAAACTTATACAGGACCTCCATAGGGGTTGAAAAGCAAAAATGATATTAATCTTTATTAATGAACATGTTTTTTTCCCCATTCAGAACATCCACTAGTGATAGGAAGATCTTTTATAGTGTAACAGTAAGTAGCTGACTCTTAAACTTATAAAATGTATTTACTATTGGACATTGATCAATAAACATTTACTAATGGCATAGCTATTATAGTATAATTGAGAGACTAATAATTTTATTTTAAAATGCAAATCAAGAAATTCTTACCTCTTGTTAGCTGCCTGAAGAAGCATTTTTAGGTAACTTCAATTCTTCAGACAGTGTTATAATCAGTACAAATGTTGAAATATTCAAGACCTATGGTATCAGAACTGCCAAAAGAAATTTGAACTAACTGGGATGTATTTCAAAAAGTAAGTGTACAGAGAAATTACACTAATTGATTGTCCAACTAACGAAATTTTTGAAGGATTTTTGTGCAGAAATAGTACATACAAAATGAGGGCATATTTAAGAAATAGAATGTTTTCTGACATATTCGTGTCATTTAGGTAGATTTTTATTAAACGTTTGATATTTGAATCTATTTAAAATTTAAAAGGGAGTCAGAGGTAAGAGAAATGGAAGATGTTAATCAAAATGAACAAAGTTTTATTCAGGCATGACAAAGACATGCTGGAGATCACATGTGCAGCATGGTGACTATAGTTAATTATATTGCATTATATGCATCAAATCTGCTAAGGGAATAGAACTTACATGCTCTCAGCACTATACAAAAATGATAATTGTATGAAGTGATGAATATCTCAATTAGCTAGATTATGGTAATCATCTCACAGTGTACACATATATAAAAACTGCAAATATACACGATTTATATTGGCCAAGAATACCTTAAGAAACCTGAGAAAAATAAATAATATAAGACGCACATGTAATGCTACCATCCAGAAATAATCACACTTGAATTTTTTGTGTGTTCTCTTCCAATAGTTTCATAATCTTTCATGTTTTAAAAGATTGAATCTTTCATGTTTTAAAAGATAAATGTATCATCATTTATTTAATGCTCCCATATTTGTAGATGTATGAATTGCTTCCTTATTATCCATAGTGCTATAATTAACACTGCCACATAAAAGTCCTTTTTTATATTTATATTTTTATGTTTTAGACACAGGGTTTTGCTTTGTTGCTCGGAACGGAGTGCGGTGGTAAAGCCGTGGCTCACAGTAACCTCAAACTCCTGGGCTCCAATAATCCTCTAACCTCAACTTCTCGAGTAGCTAGAAATACAGGCATGTTATCACCACACCTGGCTGATCTTTTTTAAAACATTTTTTTGTAGAGATGGGGTCTCTTTCTATTGCCCAGACCTCCTGGGTTCAAATGATTCTCCTGTCTCAGCCTCCCTAAGTGCTAGAATTATAGGTGTGAGCTACCCCACCAGGCCAAAAATTAAGAAAAAAATAAATAGATAAAACAATAAACTATGAATAAAAGTCAACGAACACGATATCCAGTGGATAGATGGATGAATGGTGGCATTCATTCATTCAGTAAATATTGTTTAAACTCCTGGTTTATGCCAGATATTATACTAGACACAGGGAATCCAATGAAGAACAAAACCGGAAAAAAGTCCCTAACCTTGAAAGCTTCACACATCAGAGGAGGAAAAATATTAAACACTAACACAAATATATGTTTGTAAAGCAAAGAAGAAAAAAATACTGGAAATTACATAATCACATATGAAGAGATTTTCAATTAATGTGGAATATTTAGAAAGCCAAGATCTAACAAATGAGCAGAAGTTAAAAGGAGGTGGGAGAGGGAATAGGTGAGACAGAGGGCAGAGAAGGAACAAAGGTCCCAAGGTAGGGGAATCCATCCAGCCTTGGGGAAGTCAGTGGCTTTTTGAGTCGAAACACAGAGACTAAAAATGAAAGTGACACAAGAAACCTGTGGAAATGCAGTAGGAGATCAGTTCTTGAAACCCACTGTAAATTATGTTACATTTTTCATTTGTGCTATGAACAACAGTAAGTTATTAAACAACGAGCAGAGTGTATACACGGTGCATAAGAGGGTGAAACCGAGATGTGTCTAGGAGAAAAACACTGCAGCAGGGACACCGAAATGCAGGTGGGCAAGATGGATGTGGGTGTCACTATAATTAAGGTGAGAAACAGCAGAAGATTTAACTAGGCTGACAGTGAAAAGTAAAAGTGAACATAATTAATAGAGAGGTATTTAGGGAGGGGAAACAATACATTCTGGGGATGAGCCTGACAGCAAGGTAACACTGAAGAGGAGTCATAAAAGCAGAAGGAAGGCAAGAAGTGAAGATTTCTTTTTCTACTGACTAGTTTGACTATAAAGAAATAGAGAACAAGAATGAGGCAGCTTATGTGTGCAAAGTCAAAGGAAGTTTCGTTTGAATGAGACATGTACATGTTTCAATTATTTGGGGAATAATCCACCTTCGGTAGTAAAATCACATGAAACATAAAAATATAATCGGCAAAGTAAGAATCTTTTTCTTTTATCGTTGGGGAATTATTGAGGGTACGACAAGCTAGTTTACACTGCTCGTGTCTGCTGGATGAAACAAAGTAAGAGTCTTAAGAAGGAACAATTCCAGAATAATTCGAAGGCACTGACTTTGAACAGGAGGAACAATAACTCCTCTATTGGGACTGGAAGAAGGCAGAATATAATATTCTGAGTGCTAGGTATGTAGATTTGATAGAGATACTGATGTTCATTTGTTGGTTTTATTCTGGAAAGCCGGAGGGAGGACCATATGCCAAATATGAATAGGAAATGCGAAAGTGGAAAGTTTGACAACTTGAGATTGTAATTGCAAGCATTTGGAGATCGAGATAGACAGAAAAACTCTTCAGGATTTGTAGACAAGAGGGGTACAAATGAGATGAACATTAGTTTATAGTGATGTCAGCCTGCCGTATTCTCCCCACCCTCACGAGCTCTCAGCCACTTGTATCGAGATGTAGAAAAACAGGGGTAGTTGAAATCATGCAAAGTTGTAATATCTAGTAGACAGATATCTGTGTGAAGAAAGCGGGCAAGCCTAGAATCATGCAAAATGAGGTAGAAGGGAGAGAGGAAAGGTAATTACTCAGCCTGGTCAGTGCGGAAAAGAGGAGGAAACTAGCATGGAGCATTTGGTAATTAGAATGCCATTAATGCTCTTGAAAAGAATAGATTGCACGAGGTGAAGCAAAATATCTGAGGAACTAGAGACTCAGAGAGACGATTTCAGGAAGCCTGACATGGGAAGAAAGGAGGGAGAAATATTTGCCATTAACGTAACTTTTACCCACTTAAAATAGATTATTTTGCATTCTTCCATCTTAACCCTTAAGGGTACACAAACAACTAATCATGATAACTCTGAAGCAGAAATGGGGTTATAAATATGAAAGAGTCCCCATTGTTGGTTCTCTAGTCCTTGAAAATTGTCATTGAAAAGGGAGTTTTGTAATTGTAAAGGCAGTTACCAATTCAGTTTGTTTCTAATATCTGGATGGATTGCTTAGTACTAAAGGATTCCTAATGACTACAGATAGAGCAGAAATGACTTCCAATATCTTAGGGCTGTTAGGATTTCTCTGTTGCTTTGATTTAATTTCTCAAAAGTTCTTCTTCAGCATATTGAGACTCTATCTTTTCACCATGCTTAAAATATTTCCAAATCCTTTTCTAAGCTTATTTTTCCCTAATTTTCCATGTGGATATGAGGTGTGTGTTTTGGGGGGTTGGGGGGGAGTTGCTCTGTTTTACAGCTATAGTTTCCACATCCACAAGCCTAATACAGCTCTACATTTCACACCTGAAGGTTCCTCAATTGTCCTTAAAACTGATTTGAATATATTAAAAGTACTTATCTAATATTATAATTTAACTTATCACATACGCTTACATATTAACATCAAGTATGAATGTTTGATCCACGGTACATGTGTGTTCTGAAAATGTTCCAACTTAAGACACAGCCAGAATATATGTTTATTTTTTGGATGTTTTTAATGATGTCTGAATCTTTATTCAGTCCCAGAGGTGAGTATAATGCTTTCTCCTACTGTCCTGATACCGATGACACTCCACATTGCTTTCCACCTGACTCAAACAAAAAAGCAAAACTTGCAAATATATATTGGTTCCAGCAAATGCTCATCTGCTCATACATTCATTTTGAATATACCATATTCCAAATCTTTTATGGGTTGGATTCTTGTTTCTTGCTCAATTTCACACTGACATATGTAAAAGTATAATAAGCATTTGCTATTTAATTCATTATGCACAAAAGACCAGATTGTTTAGTATTTTAAAAGTGTCCTCCATGGGCTTTTAACTAATCACTCAGTCATATGAGAAAAGCTAAAGAAAGAATGAGATGTAGCCTGTATACATATCATGGAAGCTTGAATTTGGCCAAATACGTTGGCAGAAGGAAGGAGGCTTTTTTCCTTGTGAACAGAACGAAACGAGATGAATTTAGATTTTTTTAGGAGAGCAGAGTGTGATTTACACAGGAAGATTCATCTAGTCCAGGTTTGTTGGGATTTGGGCAGTGTGCTCTACAGCGGAGACATATCCCCTGTAGACTCTGGAACATTCTGTATTATCTTATCTTATAACAGATGACCAGCCATATGGTGAAGGGGGAGGAGAAGCAGGAGATAAGAGTCTGCTGCCCCAGTAGATGCATGAATGAGAAAACAAAGGTTAAAACTGTATTTGGAAACTGTGGCTGATTTTCCTTTTTTTTTTAGTTTGTTTTTCTTTAGTGGCACTTCTTGGTATGTGAAATATATTCTAAAAGGCGTATTTATATACAAAATTTTCTCCCCAAAAGAGATATTTAAAGTCCTTTTTATAGTAACACAATTGAGATATAGTTTCACCATCTATTATAATTTAACATAATTCAGATATGTCCTGAATTGTAACAATGAACTATAAAACTCAGAGTCTAGTGTTTCATAGACATTATAAAATATTTTAAAATAGATGGAATAGTCTATGCAAGTTCATGCTTAGTGGTAGTTTAGTAAGTTATTTCTGGAATCTGAAGTAATTCTTTCAAAGCAGGCAAAAAGAAGAAAACCCCTGTAATGGCAATCTCTTTAATTTTACCATCGCTGCTTAAAGTCAAACCAGCTTGAACGATATCTCACCTGAAACCTGCAGTTATTCATTCAGTCAGGTGTAGACATTTCGTAATCTGACAACAGTAGAAAAGAAACAGGACACTCACCTCCCATTTAGCAAACTGCTTCTCCATTTCTTTGTGTTTGGTTACTTATTTAATTGATACATATTAATTGTAGATATTTATGGGATATAGCATGATGGTTTGTTACATGTATACATTGTGCAGGTAATCTAATTAGGGTAGTTCACATATCCATCACTTCATACACTTACCAATCTTTATGGTGAGGATGTTTAACCACTTGGATATATGCAATTACAACACTTTTAATCATAGTCAACCTTCTGTGCAATAAATAAACAATATTCTTATTAACTGTAACCTTGTACACATTGGCCAATCTGTCTCCATTTGCCATCTCCCCCCTCCCTTCCCCAGCCTCTGATAATCACTATTCCTTCTACTTCTATGAGATTTTTTTTTTTTTTGTCACCCTGGGTAGAGTGCCCTAATGTCACAGCTCATAGCAACCTCAAAGTCCTGTGTTCAAGCTGTATGGCTGGGACTACAGGTGTGGGCCACCACATCCAGTTAGCTTTTCTATTTTTTTTAGAGATGGGGGCTCTCTCTTGCTCAGTCTGGCCTGGAACTGCTGAGCTTAAGCAGTCCACCGACCTCAGCCTCCCAGAGTGGTAGGATTACAACCATGAGCCACAGTGCCTGGCCTAAGATCAGCTTCTTCAGATTTCACACAAGTGAGATCCTGTGGTCTGCTTGTGAGATCATGCAGTCTGCTTTTCAAGGCCTGGCATATTTCACTTAACCTAATGTCTTCCAGGTCCATTTATGTTGCTGCAAACCATGGGATTTCATTTTTTTTTTTATGGCTGATGGTACTTTTCTGGGTATCCATTTTCTTCATTCATCTGTTGATGGACACGGGTTGATTCTCTATTTTGGCTATTGTGAATAGTGCTGTACACAAGCGTGCAGACATCTCTTTGACATTCTACTTTTATTGCCTTTGAATTTACGTAGCCAATAGTAGGATTGCGAATAATATATAGTTCTGCTTTTAATTTTCTGAGAAACTTTCATATGTTTTCCATAATGTCTATACTAATTTAAATTTCCACTATGTGTATGTTCCCTTTTCTTTGCATCCATGCCAGCATTTTTTATTTTGTGTCTTTTGATAACAACCATTCTAACTGGAGTGAAATGATATCTCACTGTGGTTTCAATTTACATTTTCCCAAAGATTAATGATGTTGAACATTTTCTTATATACCTATCGGCCATTTGAATGTCTTCTTTTGAGAAATATCTATTCGGATCCTTTGCCCATTTTTAATCAGATAATTTGTCTTTCTTTGTGCTTTTGAGTTGTTTGAGTTTCTTATTTACCCTTGGATATCAGCTCCTTGTCAATAAATAGATGCAAATTTTTTTTCTCATTGTGTAGGTTGTCTCTTTACTCTGTTGGTTGTTTCCTTTGCTCTCATGAAATCTTATAGTTTGATATAATTGATATAATCCTAATTGTATATTTTTGTTTTTATTCCCTGGGCTTTTGAGATCTTATCTGAAAAACATTATTATTTGTATGTGGATATCCACTTTTTCTAGCACGATTTATCGAGGAGACTATTCTTTCTCCAATGTGCATTCTTGGCTCTGTTTGAAAATCACATCACTATAAATGCCTGGGTTTATTTTTGGGTCCTCAAAGCTGTTCTGTTTTCCTACGTGTCTGTTTCTACGTGAATAACACAGTTTCCATTACTATAGCTTTGTAATCTATTTTGAAGTATGGAAAGTAATACTTCTGTATTTATTCCTTTGCTCAAAATTACTTTGGCTCTTCTCAGTCTTTTGTGGTTCCATATGAATTTCAGAATTTTTTTCCTATTTGTGTGAAGGACTGTCATTGGTATTTTAACAGCGATTACAATGGGTCTGTAGATTGCACTGGATAATATGAACATTTTAATAATATTAATTCTTCCAGGCCGTGAACATGAGATACCATTCTGTTTGTTTCTGTCCTCTTAAAATAATTTTATCAATACTTTATACTTTTTATTGAAGATATCTTCCATCTCCTTGGTTAAAATTATTTCTCAGTATCATATTTCTTGTAGCTATTATAAATAGGATTGCGCTCTTGATCTCTTTTTGAGATAATTTGCTATTGGTGTATAGAAATATTACTGATTTTTGTATATTGAGTTTGTATTCTGCAATTTTACTGAATTCATTTATCAGTTCTAATAATTTTGGGGTAGAGTCGTTAGTCTTTTAAGAGATTATGCCATCTGAAAATAGGAACAACTTACTCTTTTCCAATTTGAATACACTTTATTTCTTTATCTTGCCTAATGCCCAGTCCTATGCTTAATAAAGTGATGGGAAGTGAACATTCTCATCATGTTTCAGATCTTAGAGGAAAAGCTTTCAATTTTTCCCCATTTAGTGTGTATTAGAGGTGGGTTTGTCAGATATAATCATTACTGTGTTGAGATATGTTCCATCTCTGCCTAGTTTCTTGAGAGTTTTTATTTAAAAATTTATGCCGAGTTTTATCAAATGCTTTTTCTGTATCTGTTAAAATGACCATTTGTTTTTTGCCCTTGATACTTTTGTATCACGCTTATTGATTTATGTATGTTGAACAATCCTTACATTGCTGAGATTAATCCCAACTGATCCCAGTCAATAATTCTTTTAATGTACTCTTGAATTTGGCTGCATAGTACTTCGTTGAGGAATTTCCATACATTTTCAGCAGATATTAACCCTTACTTTTTTTGTGGTATCATATCCTTCTCTGGTTTTGGTATCAGGTAATGCTGGTCTTGTAGAACTCTTGGGAAGAATTCCCTCCTCAAATATTTTTGAAATACTTTGAAAAAAATGATATTAATTCTGTAAATGTTTGGTAGAATTTAGCAGTGAAACCATCAGGTCCTGGGGTTTTCTTTACTAAGAGACTTTTTATTGATGATTTGATCTCATTACTCATTATTGCCCTGTTCATGTTTTCTCTGTCATTATGACTCAGTTTTGGTAGGTTGTATGGAACAGCGATTTATCCATTTCTTCTGTTTCCCAATTTGAAGACATCTGCTTGTAGATGACAGTCCCTTATCATCCTTTCTATTTCTTCAACATGAAATTGTTATATTTTCTTTTTAATCTCTGATTTTATTTGGATCTTTTCTCTTTTTTACTAGTTTAGCTAAAAGTTTGTCAATTTTATCTTTAAAAATTTCTAATTTCTTCATTGACCCAGGGGTGGTTCAGCTCTACAGTGTTTAATTCCCACATATTTGCAAATTTCCAAGGTTTCTCCTATTGTTGATTTCTAGTTATACGTCATGGAGGTCAGAAAAGATATTTTATAGATATGATTTCAATCCTAAATTTGTTACACATTCTTTTGTGACCTAACATGCGACCTATCCTGGAGAATGTTCTATGTGCTGTCGAGAAGAATTTATATTATTTATATTCTGTAGGTCTTGGATAAAATATTTTGTAAATATCTGTTAGGTCCTTTTGGTCTACAGTACAGTTTAAATCTTTTGTTTCTTTTTGATTTTCCATCTATAGAATCTGCATTTTGAAAACTGTATTCCTGAAGTCCTCTGCATCTATGGTATAGCAGTTACCACTCTCTTTATATTTTTCTTTATATATTTGGTGCTACCATTTGGGGTACATGTATAACTACAGTTGTATCTCCTTGCTGACTGAATGCTTTATCATTACATAATGACCCTCCTGTCTCTTTTTACAGTTTCTGACTTAAAAGACTTTTATCTAAGTACAGCTACTCCTTTATTTTAGTTTCCATTTACATGGGTATCTTCCTCTAATCTTTCACTTGTGTTCTATGTGGTCTTAGAGGTTAAGTTAGTCTCCTTTAGGCAGTGTTTTTGTTGGGTCTTTTTTTTTCTTTTTAATCCATTCAATTACTCTATGTCCTTCCCCCTCCCCCCCTTTTTTTTGAGACAGAGTCTCACTATGTCTCCCACAGTAGAATTCCTTGGCGTCACAGATCACAGAGGGCTTGAGCGATTCTATTGCTTCAGTCTCCCACAACGCCTGAGTATTTTTTGTTATAGTTGTCATTGTTTAGCTGGCCCAAGGCTGGGTTTGAACCTTCCAGCCTCAGTGTATGTGGCTGGCACCATAACCACTGTGCTATAGGAGGAAAACCTATTTTATGCCTTTTATATGGAGGATTCAAGCCATTCAGATTCAAGGTAATTATTAATAGTTAAGGACTTAATACTGTCTTTTGTTAATTATTTTCTAGTAGTTTTTTAAATGTTTTCTTGCTTTATTCCTCTTTTACTGTTTTCCTTTACAGCTAAGTGATTTGTCCTTTAGTGGTATGTCTTGATTCCTTGCTTTTTATTTGTAAAATATCTATTGTTGGCTTTGTTTTGTGATTACCATTAGGCTTAAAATCATAATCTTTTATAACAGGTTATGAAAGATAGAAAAGACAAAAAGAGAAAAAGAAATCTCTACTTTTTAATTTCTCTTCCCTTCACATACATCTTGAAATTTTGATGTCACCATTTAAGGCTTTTTATATTGACTATCCCGCAATAAATTGTTGTAGTTATTATTACATTTAATAGGCTTACTTTTAACCTTCATACTAAAAGGATAAGTAATTTACACAATGTCATTACATTATTAAATCATTAAGAATTAGACTGTGCACTTATTTTCACTAGTGAATTATACATGTTTAGAATTTTTAAATCATTCATTAGCCTCCTTTACTTGCACCCCCCTTTAGAATAGTGGTTCTCAACCTTTCTAATGCCTCCTAATGCCACAACCCTTTAATACAGTTCCTCATGTTGTGGTGACCCCCAACCATAAAATTATTTTCGTTGCTACTTCATAACTATTATTTTGCTACTGTTATGAATTGTAAATATCTGATATGCAGGATGTATTTTCATTGTTACAAAAGGGTTACAACCCACAGGTTGAAAATCGCTGCTTTAGAATTTCTAGTAAGACAATTCTGTTGGTGATGAATTCCCTCAACTTCAATAAAGACTTTCGGACTTCATTGCTCTTCATTTCTGAAGAATAGACTTGCTGGATACAGTATTCTTGGCAGTTTTTTTTTTTTTCCCATCAGCACTTTGAGTGTGTATCATACCATTATTTTCTGCCTGTAACATTCCTGCTGATAAATCTACTATTGAACATGTTGGGGCTCCCTTCTGTGTTATTTGTTTTCTATTCCCACTTTCAGGATTTTATCTTTCTCTTTGCAGTATGACTGTCTGATAGCATGATTGTAGTATGTTATGGCATAGTCATTTACATTGAATTTGATTGGAAACATTTTACTTTATTGTACCTGAATCTTTACATCTTCTCCAGGTTTGGAAAGTTTTCTGTTATTATCTCTTTAAATATGTTTCACATTCTTTTCTTTTTTTATATTCTCTCAAACATCATGATGTATATACTTGCTTTTTTGATGTTATCACATAAATCCCGTATGTTGGGCAGTGCCTGTGACTTAAAGGAATAGGGCACAGGCCCCATGTGCTGGAGGTGGCAGGTTCAAACCCAGCCCCGGCCAAAAACTGAAAAACAAACCAAAAAAATCCCATATGCTTTCTTCATCTCTTTTCATTCTTTTTTCTCTTCTCAGGGTGTATTTTAAATTGATCTTAGGGTTTATACATTCTTTCCTCTGCTTAGTTAATACTGTTATTCATGCTGTTTATTAGAATTTTGATTTTATTCTCTGCATTTTTCAGATCCAGATTTTCTATTAGGTATTTGTATTATTATTTGAATCTGTTAAATCTCCCTGATACACTTCATATTTATTTTTCTATATTTTACTGAAGTACACGAAGCTTCCTCAAAGCAGCTATTTTGATTCTTTCTGAGTTGCTCAACTCCATCTCTTTAACATCAGGCACTAGCACCTTCCTTTGTCTGTTTGGTGATGCCATGTTTTTCTGATTGATCTTGATCCTTCTAGCTGTGCACTGATGCCTGTACATTAATATCCCTACCTAATTCAGTCTTTTCAGTCTTGCTTTGTTTGAGAGCTTCCTTCAGCAGTAAGCCTATCTAGAGATTCTAAGCCATGACCACTTCAGCTGTTGCAGTAGAGTGGGGCACCCTAAGCCTAGGACCTCCATGGGCATAATCCTTTTGCTGCCAAGACTGAGTTGTACTCAAAGGCCACAGCCACCAAGACCAGTGGAGCACCAAAGGCATATGGCTGCTGTGGACTGCCTGTTGATATTTGAGGCCCTAGGCTACTGTATTTGGCTGGTGGTGATGTAGCTTGTAACTTGAGTATGTCTCACCGGGACCATGTGTTTCACTCTGGCAACAAAGGTGGCCTAGAGGGACTATTTGCGATTAACAGCCTGGCATCAGGAATTGTGGGAGGTCTAGCAGCTTTCTTGGTGAATATTAGATTAGTATCAATGGCTGAGGGGGTTTTGTCAGTGCTGGGTTTTGCTGTGATAGGCCCAGTACTATGTTGTAAGGCTAAGTCCTATATTAATTGTCCTCTCTTTCCACCAAACACTGTCTAGTTCTGTACCATGCTACTTGGATTTGGAGGATGGGGACATGTGTAATGTAAAACTGTCCTTCCTACCTTCTCCAACAAATCTTTTCTTCTTATCATGTTAAAACCAGGTACTATGATTTTTTTTTTTGCAGTTTTTGGCCAGGGCCAGGTTTGAATCTGTCACCTCTGGCAAATGGGTGCCAGCGCTCTACTCCTTTGAGCCACAGGCACTGCCCCAAAACCAGATACTATGATTTTTACCTGGTATTCTTAGCTCTATTAAAGATTTATTATGTGTAATGATTGCTCAAATTGATGTTTCCCTGGGGGTAGAGATGCCTAGAGAGTTCTTTTCTGCCATCCTGCTCTGCCTAATCCTTTTTTCTTGAAAAGGTCAGAGACTGAGAGATACCACAATAGGTATATAGAATGTAGTGTAATAATTATCTACTCATCTATGAAAAACTGATATGTTCCTAATATATTTGATTTCATAATAATTTCTATAACCCAATATCTTAGCTATTTCTTATGTGTATGCTTTTATATGTTCATAGACAGAGATTCAGATATCCGCATGTGTTTTCTTTCAACAGTAAGCATTTTATAAAGAATAACATATACTATATATTGAAAAATATACAAATCATAAATGTGTGTTTATTTTACAAAGTGAATACATCTATTTAACTAACATCTAGATCAAGAAATAATGTATTGTCACAACTCAGAGCCCTCTTGTATTCTATTTCAGTTATACCCCCACTTCCCAAAGGCTAACTACTTGTCTAGTTTTAGTCAAAACAGAATAATTTTGACCACATGTGAATTCTTTATAAAACTAAACTAAGTATGCCCTCTCCTTTATTATTCCTTCACACAACACCCCAGGTGTATCTCACATAGCAATTTATTAATTTTCTTTCCTGATTAGCAGTGGTTCTCAACCTTCCTAATGCCGCAGCCCTTTAATACAGACCCACAGGTTGAGAACCACTGCTGTATAGGATTCCATGGTATAGATGGAATATATATATATAATTTGTGTATCTATTGTAATTATACTTAGAACATTGTTTGTCATTATAATGAATAATATTGCAGTTAAATTTATATAGACATGTAGGCATTTGAGAGATATATAATAAAACAAAGAGTCTGACTCTATTGTGTTATTTGTTGACAGAATTAAAGCTCTACAACTCCCTTTTACTCTTCAACTCTTATATCTCTGCAATTTGATAAAGCAAGCCAAGGAATTTGTGGTTCACACCATATGGATATGTCCAGCTTGAATAGCTGAAGCTGATGCCTAAAATATTGAAAATATTTTATATCAATTTATATGCTACCAGCTTTGAGACATGTTCCAGTGATTGATCTTTATCCTCAAAAATGCCTGAAGTTGTCATTTTTACATTTTGTCACTCTGGTGGGTGTGTACAGGAATTCCACTGTGATAGCAAAGGATGATCACATTTTTAAGTAATTATTGGCTATTCACATTTTTTGGTGAAGTGCCTAAATCTTTTGCCTATTTATATATTTCGTATACCTTTCATAACTTAATTTATAGGAATTTCTTATGTAACCTGGACAAAAGTCTTTTGTGTATCTATGTACTAAATGTTATATATGTGTGTGTGTGTATATATCATTCTTTATATATATTATATATATATATATAAAATATTTTCTTTCACTTTGTGATTCCATTTATTTTAAATTATCACCAAACCAAAAGTCTTAATTTTACTTTTTGACATATCGGTTATTAATCTTAAAAAGTTGTTTTATGATTACTCTTTTTGTATCCTGTTTAAGAGATCTATGTGAAACATGTGACCATGAAAACTGTTTACTATGTTATCTTATGAAAAGTTCATTTTTCTGCCTGGGCTCAGTGGCTCACAACTGAAATCCTAGCAGTCTGGGAGGATGAGGCAAGTGGATTGCCTGAGCTCAGGAGTTTGAGACCAGCCTCAGCAAGAGCGAGACCCATCTGTAAAAACAGCCAGGCATTATGGTGGGTGCCTGTAGTTTTAGCTACTCTGGAGGCTGAGGCAAGAAGATTGCTCAAGCACAAGAGTTGAGGTTGCTGTGAGGTATGACGCCATGGTCTTTACCCAAAGTGACAGAGTGAAACTCTTACCTCAAACAAACAAACAAACAAACAAACAAAAAACAAGTGAAACAAAACAAAAAAAAATCAATGTTCTAAATCTATAATTCACCTGTATTTGATCTTTTTTGTAGTATGAGATAGTAAATGAATATTCAGTTGTCAATCTTTAATTTTATGATTTTTACATTAACTTACAGTTAAAATATCAATCCTCATTAAGCAACTATATTGATAGTTCCTTAAAATTACTTCAGTTCTTCATTTTCTTGAGCATTTGACACTTATTTTGTGTCAGATACAATTTTAGGTATTAGAAAAAATATTTAAAAATCCAACATATCTGTATGGTGTATTATAAGATAATAATGACATGAAATAATGGTGGCAGTAATGGAAGTCATGAAAACTGGAAATATTACATATATATTTAATATGTTTATAGTACCATTGTCAGCTTCTCTGGTGAATGGATATGAAGATTTAAAAAAAAAAAAGAAAGACAAAAAAGAAGAATCATTGACAACACCAGTGTTCTGGGCTATAGTAACTGGGACAGAGCTACCTTCTACAGAAAATGGAAAGGCTGTGTGATTAACAAGTATAGAACTGTAAATTTTAAAAATCCATAGAACATGATTTTAGATATCGAAATAATTGATCTATCGGCCAAGTACATTCATTAAGAAGAAAAATTCAGACATTTTCCTATAGAAAATGTTTGAAATATCTGAGTATACATCCTTATCCTTATTTTTTAAATTACCTCAATAAGGAAAATTTCTTTATCCTCAATGAAAAAAACACACACTCTAGCATATTGATTGTTTATATAAAGAAACAGTAAGGTATTTCGAGAGATTGTTTTAACTTTTTGATGTGAATAAGGAATCAACATCTTAATTTTAGAATTTTGATAGAACATTGGCTCCTATAGAAATGTCAGGATACTCTTGAACATCGATATTAGAAAAATAGAAATAACTGAACCCTTGTACTAAGAGTTACTGGTTTTAAATTATTACAATACTTGAAAATCACTTTGAGCATAAAAGGCCTAGAGCTAATACATTTAGGGACCTTTATCAATATTCATGAGTATAACACAAAGCTTTATTGAAAGTGGAGAGAAGATAATAATGTAATGAATGATAGATTAGGGAGGTAGAGAATGCAATCATTGCTAAAGTGAAGGTTTTCAAAGCTGAACTAGTTTCTCATTCCTTGTGAATTTTTAGCAGTACTTCCTTATTCTTCATTTTAAGAAAATGTACTAACTTTAAAAATAAGTAAAATAATGGAAAAACATCAGATTTGAGATTCTGCTTTTATATAAACCTTGCAATTTGAGAATAACACTGTCAGAGACCTTGTGAAGTTCATGGGCCAAATAACCACATGCAAGTTGCTTTATTTCCATTATTATGGAAATTGAAGCCAGTGACGTACACTAAGAAGTTGTTACTATCTATGCGTCCTCCAATTGTGTATAAAAAAAGAAACAAACATTTGTTTGGCGTATTATAGTTAAGAAGTTGCTGTCACAATCCTTAGCTCACTTAATTTTACATGTGAGATTCAAAGACATACTTTAAATAGCAATCATTCTCTCCAGAAAAGTATAAGCACGGGCAGAGCACCCAAATGTGTCCAATTCTACATTCCATTCAGAATTTAGGTAAGAACTGTCCAATATTTTACAGCAGCAATTAGCAGACTTTTGCTTTTTGGAACTCCACAAGTACATTACGTTGAAACGATATTCTCTCCCATCTAAGCCATCTTTCTCTTTGTCATTGTAAGAATCCCTTCTTTTTGAAACATCAGTCCATGGCCATGTTATAACATGAAATATTTAAACATTCTTTCTCCTCCTTTTTTCTCTTAAAACTTTTAGTACTTAACACTTAGCAACTTCACAAAGCATGTAAATGAAATCGATGGTGCTCACCTTTATCTACATAACTAATTTTGTGTATCTTTCTACTCTTCTAGTTGTATCCTCCACATATTCAGAGATGCCTATTCTCAATTTTGTCCTGCCCTCTAAAACACAGCTTTATAATCTAATGTCATCTCACTTTGCCTTATGGGCTAGTCCCAGTTATCTGTTTCACAAAATTTTTTTAAAAATTATAGAATAATGTATCGTGGTGCCTGGTGATTTTTACTGATATCATATTAAAATGTCTCCTGATAAAAAAAGAAATTCTAATGGTAAAACCTATATTAAAAGAGATAAATCTGACAATCTTACACATGTTCACTCTTCTGGAAGAGTGAAAATATTTTCTATGAACCACAAGTTACAAAAAGGGACCATGATAGTCTATCAAATGCCAGCTGCTGCACGAGATCTGAATGTACTAAATCTCCAAGTCCCAGGCAGATGTCAGTATGTCCATTTAATAGACAAGGAAACTGAGGTTCCTATAGCTTAAAGTGTCCACAGTCATACTGTCACATAGGCAATAAATGGCAGGCAAGTTCCTGCAGATTGTCTGTCAGATCACAAGGCCATGTACTTTCTCATAAAAAAAAAAATAAACAAAAAAACCCATACCTTTATATAATATCCTATATTAATCTGTTAGGGCTACTACCTCAACATACTACAGACAGGGTGCCTTACTTAAACAATGGAAATTTTCTCACATTGTGGAGATTAGAGACCAAGGTACTGGCAAGTTTGGTTTCTCCCAAGGCCACTCTCCTTGCAGCTGGTAGACAGCTGCCTTCCAACTGTGTCCTCACAGGGCCTTTTCTGTATACACGAGCACACAATTTTCTCTTCCTATTCTTCTAAACACACCACTTCTACTGGATTAGGTCACTACCCTTATGACTTAACTTTAATTACCTTGTTAAAAGCTCACTTTCCAAATATAGTCACAGGAGGGGTTAGGGCTTCCACACATAACTCTGGGGGAACACAGTTTCATCTGTAATGTGTACTTTTCTTCCCATTTAATATAGAAGTATTATTATAGCTCATAACAATGTGCATATATTTACAGATTCAACTACCAAACTTATTGAACAGAATTAAAAGGAAAAAATTAATACTAATATTAGCCATTAATATGCTAAAATTAAAGTATATTCAAGAAATCGTAAGAGAAGTTGCATTTCCACATTTGTTCCATGGGATTGGTATGTATAATAAAGTCCGCCCAGTGTCCTGAGTCAGTATGGCAGTTCCTGAGCTTCTGTTGTGCCTCAGACAGCATGCTATGGCTTTGGGATACAGAAATTAGTGAGTTACACCACTAAGCCTTGGTTCCCCAACACAAAGAGCGTTCTGGCTTTTTGTTTTTTCCCCCATTACTAAGCAGCAATTGAAGAGGTGCCTGCCTGGTATAGAAGGACAGAAGCAGATCCAGGTCCTGTGGTGCTTAAAAAGAACTTTAAGAAGAATATTAAGCTGTGGCTAGAAAATGACATATAATGGGAATATTTATTTAGGTGGAGGAGAAATAAGTCAACAAATCACATGTTTTAAGAGCAAACATGACGCATACCACAACACTGCAAGAAGGAACAAAATGCCTAGACAGACTTCTAAGGTATATTTTTATTACATTTTTATGACTCTTGTCTAGTCCACCAACAAGAATTTCCTAAAGGTCTTTATTGAGATAATTTTTAAAAATTGAACTCTTTTTATTTATTTATTTTTTTTTGAGACAGAGCCTCAAGCTGTCCTCCTGGGTAGAGTGCTATGGCATCACAGCTCACAGCAACTTCCAACTCCTGGGCTCAAGCGAGGCTCCTGCCTCAGCCTCCCAAGTAGCTGGGACCACAGGCGTCCACCACAACGCCTGGCTATTTTTTTTGGTTGCAGCCATCATTGTTGTTTGGCGGGCCCTGGATGAATTCGAACCCACCACCTTAGGTGTATGTGGCTGGCACCTTAGCACCTTTAGCCATAGGCGCTGAGCCGAAAAATTGAACTCTTTTTGTCTAACATTGTGAGAAAATTTATTTGTATTATTTTTATTAGTTAAAATTTGGTTTATTATTATTTATTATATATTTAATCTGATGATTAAACAATAAAAGCCACTATTTATTATTTTTTACCATAGAGTGTAGGAAAATATATTTTAGCTTCATATGTTCTAATTTGCAACATTGTGTAAAACCTCTAGCAAGTTCTTTTGTAAGTGAACTGAAAAATATTCGTATTTGTAGCTTTCTTCAGCAATGAGTACCCTTCAGCACCTTTAGAATTGATGCTTTTTTAGCTGATTTGACATCAATGCATCACTGGGTGAAATGTTTTGCTTTGTGCTAGTTCATTGATGTTAGTGTTCTATGTCAAATTAGAAAGAAATTAAAATTTTGAATAAATTTTTAAAATTTTACTTCTATTTGGGTTTGTCTTTCAAATATTTGTATGACATTTTAGAGCTTTTCAAATATTCATGCATGTATAGTACAAGAATTAGACAGAACATTTTCGGGGGAGCTGGTTTAGGGAAAGCCAATGTGGGGATGTATTTATGTGGTTGACAATCATTTCGATGAATGATATAGAAATGATTTTCAGAACTTTTCATACTATGCACTATGGCAATTCACTCAACTTTATGGCAGGAAAGCACAGGAACAGAAATGTATTGCAATATGAGTATGTCCAAAAACCACAGTAACTCCATCAAACAGAGGGAAATGTGTCAATGGAGGGGAAGTTACAGTGAGTGTTGCCCTAACTGACTGATACCTTAGCATCCAGGAAAGAAACGCTTCTGTTTCTGTCCTAAACTTTACACTTCAGGAGGCCCTTCACACTACAAATACTCACACAAAATATTTATTAAATCATGGGCACCTCTCATTCAGAATCTGTATCTAGTGTCTTATAGAGTAACTCAGAACTTAAATATCTATTCTCACGAATATCACCATCAGGAAATAGTATTAACCTCTTGCCTTAACTTCTGAAAACCAAGGATGGTTTATTTTAAATGCAACAAGGATTTCTGTGGGTCAGATGCTTCAGAGTTCAGAAAGGGTCTGAGTAGAAAGACATTAGATAGGAGGAAAAACAAATTAAGCCAATAGTCAGATCATCCTTGTAAATAGCAATAATGCAATAGATCCTTGCATAATGTGGAGTTATTTCCCAGAAACCCATTTTTCTTCTCTTTATATTCCAATTCGCTGTTCTTAGGTACTCACAAAGTTGTGTATTATATCCAAGACTTACTCATGAAGGTTGAGAATTGCATTACAATATTAAATAATGCACATTAATCTTACTTACAATTTGCGTATATGTCAAGTCCATAGGAGGCATGTGTCAAGTATATCTATTCTTTATATTGAGAATGAGATGAAGTCTAAATATTAGAATTGCAAACAGACTCTACATTTTAAACTATTTATCCATCTGATTGAATTAAATGTTCAAGAATATTATACCTGGTTATCTTTATTTAAATAATTGTGAAAAATATGAAATGCATAATTTGTACTTAGCTTTTAAATTAATATTTGAAATACTTTAGAAGCTATAGAATTTTAAACATGTGTAAAATAATGTGTATAATTTATTTACACATTATTTTTATAATATATAAATTATATACATTTATTTTATATACATTATACAAAATAAGTATATACATTATATTTTATATACATTATATAAATAATTATATACATTGTATTTATATATTAATATAAAATACGTAATATAATTAATATAAAATATAATCTATATAAATTAATATATATTAAAATATATAAATAATATATTAATATTATTTATAATAATAAATAATAATTAAATAATTTAATTTAATTTAATTTAATAATTAAAAATAAATAATATATTAATTTATATATAGTATAAATAATATTGTATAAATTATACATATTGTATAAATAATTATATGTATATAATTTATTTACACATTATATTCATAATTTAATTTATATTTTTGATGAAAACAGTATAGATTGTTGTTTACTTGAGATATAATCATTTTTGATCCTTTGGTCATTATTAGCAATAAAACATAATTGTATTAAAGATGTGATTTTTAATAACATAAATATAAATTTTTTAAATATAAGTAAAATAATTTTTATGAAATTCATAATAATTTAGAAATGATCTATCTCTTATTTCTTATTTATCCAACATCACTGGCCCATCTTAAGACTCTCAGATATGCAAATAATGGTGACATTTGGTCATCCTTGATAATTTGCAGATTTTAGTCATATAAAGTACATGCCTATACACATATTGCTCAATTTTCTATGAAGATATAACTTGATTAATAATTTTAACAGTTAGACATATTCTTTTTTAAATTTTAATATGTTTTACATATATTCTTGTTATCAGTATGTAAATTCAATAAAATTATACAATAGCTTGACATCTTAGGCTTAGTTTTCTTACTTAAAAATTTCATTTATTTGCCTTATATATCTGAAATAGTTGCTTGGGAACCAAATTTAAAAATACATACGAAAATCCTATATGTATTACTAATAGCACCTAATGAAGACTATAAATCTATAAGTGACATCTAAAAATGAATGAGAAAAAAAATCAAGAGCCATTTTAAAGCATATTTATACTAAATTTCAGTCTGACTTTCAATTTAATCTATAGATAATTTGATTTAAAATTGGCAACTATTAACTTATGGATTCAATCTTTTAAAAATTGATATACTTCTTGATTTAATCTGAAATATAAGAATAAAAATGTATGCTCTTGCTTAACGAAACTTTTAAATTGTTAAACTTTAAATTTAAAATTAAACTTTAATTATAACTCTTAAAAATATTTATTGTAAAAACAGATCATAAATACAGAGGAACATGTACATATATAACAATATTTACAAAAAACTCCAATAGTCACCATCCAGACCTTGCAATGAAATAATTACAAAGATTCCAAGATCCATATACATACATGCCTTTTTCCAATTACACCTTACTTCTTTTCTACAAGGTTAGCTATCATCTTATTTTTTCTTTAAGTTTTTCCAACTATGTGTGCGTCTTTCGATGGTACCATCTAATTTTGTTTGCTTCTGAATCTTGTATAAATGGAGGTATGTATTTAGCTTGTGGTTTGGTTCTTTGTCTTAACATTACCTTTGTGAGATTAATCTTATTGTGTGCAAACACAGTTTATTCCTTAAATAAATATTCACCAATTAATTTACCTATTGTTTTGTTCATAGACATTTGGGTTGTTTTCCTTGTCCAGCTGTTGTGAAAAATACTGTTGGGAACACACCTATATGTTTATTCTACTGTATCTATGCAAAAGTTTCTTCTGAGTTACTTTAATTTGGAATTGCTTATTTGTCAGGTATGGGTATCTTCAGTTTAGATTTCCCAAACCATTTCATGATAAAAATGTTCAATTATTCTTGTTACTGTGCACTCTAAACAATATGAGGCAATGTTTGAATTATTTTGGTCAATGCAGTTGGGTATATTGGCCCATTATTACGGTTTCATTTTAGTTCTTTGACAGTTACATTAAGCACATTTTCAAAGATTTATTTAACATTCAGATTCCCTCTTTTCAAATCTTCATTTCTCTTTTGGGTCATCTTGTTTAGTTTTGTATGGCTCTAGGCATTTTTTAATGTATCCTTGATAGTCAATCCTTTGTTGATTATAAGCACTAATAGCGTCTTCCACTTTTTGACCAGCCATTTTACTCTCCCTGTGTCTCTTGAGAAACAGAATTTTTCAATTCTATGTAGTTGAATTTATTATTTTGTCCCTTTACTAGGTAATAATTTTTACATCTAGTCAAGGAAATTATTTTCTAACCTAAGGTCATAAAAATATTCATTCATTTTATTCCTTAATATTGTGTAGATTCCCCCTTATTATTTAGATGTTTAAACCATGTACAGTTGGGTTGTGTGCAAATTTTGAGATTTGCAGCCAAGTATATTTTTTAAAACTTCCAGAATCACTTATTATAAAGCCTATCCTTTCTCAACATCCCACAAGAACCACCTCTGTGATCTATCATGTTTCTCTATATATACTTGAGTCTGTATCTTCGTTTTATTTTCTTTCATTATCTCTATTTATATTTAATTCCATATCAATTCTTTTGTCAATACCGTATTTTGTGAAATACTAAACTTCATGCTATCTGGTACAGCACGTATATTTAATTCATTTTTAAAAAATTTCAAGACAATATGAGGGTACAAACAACTAGGTTACAACACTTGCATTTGTTAGATAGAGTCCCTCTTGGAGTTGTGTCCCAAACCCAAAAAAGTATGCATACAGTGTGCCTTACAGAGTGCCCTATAAGTGGGAGCACACCAACTCCCTACCTCCTCCCCCCTTCCTTCTTCCTCTCCCAACTTGAATTGAATTGAGTTTTTCTCTTATGTGGGTGTGTATTAGATCATCTACTGGCTTCATAGTAGTACTGAGTATACTGGATACTTGCTTTTCTATTCTTGTGATACTTCACTAAAAAAATGTATTTCAAATTTCATATATTTAATTATTGTTCTTCTTCAAGAGTTTCTGGGATATTATTAACTCTAAATTTTAAAAGAAACATCACTTTGAACACACAAAGCAAAGACACATTGGAATATTAATTAGAATACTTTAAATCAAAACATAAATTTTGGGAAATTTGGCATGCTAGCAATATTAAATATTCCAAATAACAATGCACATTAGTTCATTTATTTTGGATTTGTTTAGTATTTCTACGAATAACCTCATTTATAAATCACTATACTTTCTTTCCAAACATAGTTAATTACGGAATATTATAAGTACTTTGAAATTAAATAAAATTTAAAACTTCTGTTGAGCCCATACCATATTGTGCTAAGACACGGGTAAAAGTCAAGGAAAGGCATGACTATTATGTTATTAAGATATATTTTAACTGTGTAAGATTTTCACATATTGTTTCTTTTTAAAATATGTTAGCTGAATTTGTAATCTGGCTTGAGTTTTATGTGCTCGAGAAAGTACCTACACCAATATAATGTTCTTTTTGCACATTCTCATCAAGAGATCATCAAAGGAAAAATTTCAACACAAGACGAGAATTTGTTTAAACAGCAAAGTGTGTGTGCGTGCACACATGCATACTCCAGAACTTTCATCAGACAAGATTATACAAATTACCAAGTAAAGCTAATGAACTAAAATCTAGTATCAATCTGGAAATGATGAGCTAAAACTGGAGCCAATTTTGAAACAATCCCAAATGGAAAATAGATCTCTGTTTGTGGCAGTTTTCATTTCCAAAGCTATTTACTCCTGCTTGAGCAAATAAACTAAAGAAATTGTTTCTCCCCTATTCAGTGACTTACCGAGCCATAGGTCTAATAGTTCTGATCATTTTTAACGTAGTTCTAGAGACAATAAGTTATAAGTATAGCTTACTTATAAGTACAGTTATAAGTATAGATATGAGTATAGTTAGTAGTAACTATAACTTATTTAAATTACAAGCTATGTATTTGGAAATTATGAAAAGGAGTAAAATTTATATGGCAACTTTGATGTTTGCAGCTTCTCTAATTAAATGTGTCTGTGTATTTCTTCTAGTACTTTCCATGTGCTAGTTCATTTATTTATTTACTTATTCAAATAGTCATTTATTCTTTCAACAAGTAGGTACTGAATGTATGTCATTATGAAACAGAAACTTGGCCTCTGGGCTCAGAGATTTCACAATCCTTCCAATGACATAATGTAATTTTCATATGTTGACATAATGTAATTTTCATATGTTGGCAAAATGATTGTTTTTCTAAGTATATATTATTATTTCTGAAGCGTGTCATAACTCTTTAATCTGATACTAATCCATGAATAAAGACTGATATTTAACATATTCACGGATTAAAAGCGACGGCTTTCAGAGCATGCACAAGGAATAAAGAAAAAAGAGCAAAATATTAGAAGATAGAAAAAATTCAAGGGAAATTCACAAAGTCTATATATATACATATATATTTTTATGTATATTTGTATATGCACATATATGTGAATGTGTATGTGTGTGGAAGAAAGCCAATTTTCATTACAAATTCAACCTTAATGTTTAAAACAGGATGGCAGTGAGAGAACATTTAAAATAAAAAATATTTTGGACTTTTATTTAAGATTAATACATGAGTCCAAACAATGAGATTACATTGTGTGCGTTTGTTAGGTAAAGTCCAAGTCGTAGATGAGCCCTCACCTAGGAGCTTTGCCACATATCCCTATATTTTTCTCTTCAAGATTTCAGGACTATATTTGGACTGTATCCTGGGTGGGGGGAGAGAAGGGACAGAAAGAAGGGGACTTAAAGGGAGGCAGGAGAAAAGACTGGCTTGCTGATCAAGCAAGTCTAAAGGACCCATAGGAACAGTCACTACTCAGCAACTCTCACTCAAAAAGGGAAAAGAATGTGGGCCTGTGGTAACAAATGACATTCCTGTCCCCCTCCCTTATAAGTATTTAAGGATGAACCAGATATGGCTAATGAAATTTGGTTTCCACTGCCAGGAATTACACTAACTTAAAAAAAAAAAAAACCTCAAAAAATAAGATCTGAAAATCTCAATATGTTAGACACCTTTATTAGCCATTTGTATATTTTCTTTTATCATAAGTAAGTCATTAAATGGATTAGAAAAAGTTCTCCCATTTATTAGATTGACAACCTACATCAACTACAAAGGGCTGCAGATAACCATTTCTATTTCCATCCTTAACCACCATAGGAGCAATTCTCGGACCATCAGACAACTGAACATTCCCACCTTTAGCCGAAGGACTGAAAGTGGTAAGGATAGTAGCTGAGTAATGCATGGTGTTGGAATTACAGACAATGAAAGACACGAGAAATTTGCAACTGAGAAAATCCAACAGGAAAGAGATTCCTAAATTTGCTATTCCTTAACACAAGACATGAACACATGTAATTACAATACAGTGTGTAGTGAATACCAGGAGTGGCCGTGACACCATTCTCCTTATTTTGAATATCCTTCTCCCTCATCCTCATTTTAGTCTTTTGAGAGGCCATCATCCCTCAAGGACCACTTCTTTTTTTTTTTTTAAATGTTCCCTAATCAATCCACCAGGGATTGCTGTGATTATCTCTGTTCCTATTGTCCTCACTACAACACCCTGGGCCTTTAAGTTTTCATGTGTCTAAGCCTCCTTTTCCCAAGCACAACTTGATTTGTTACAAACTCCCATTTTCCCCCTTTCAGTGTTTCTCCCAGGGAAATCATGACTATACTAAACATACAGTAAATTTCTACATGTCATTCTTGTAGCACAATTCCTTGTATCTCTTAAACTAGAAACCCAGAGAAGAAAATATCCTTAATGCAGAAGCTGGATTTCCAGGGACTTCACCATCCTCTGTATGGCACATGCTCATAGATAATTTAACCTTCTATTCTAGAAGTTTCAGAAAGTTTAATCATAGATGACAGCAACCACTTACATTTTCTCCATTGCTTAAAGACTAGAAGATAATTTTTCCCATCAGTTCTCCAGCACTATTGTTATTCCCCATGGTTCTAAAAAACTTACTGAAAGTAGCTCTACCTCAACATCTGCTGGTTCTCTCAAAATTCTGGGATGTGACTTGCCTAGAGGCTTGAAGTCATTTGAAGCAGCCAGGTACTTTTAGTATACCACCAATTGGGCTTCAAATCCCTTAACCATAGCTGTTATGCCCCATCTAGTTTGAAGAAATTCTCCTTGATAGAAGGCAAAAGCAAAATAGGAGCTGAATGGTTCTCTGATTTTTTTTCTCTGTCATTTGATTTCTCACCATCTGGCCTCAGCAGTTGGGGCTTATCCCTTTCTTGTTCTTCTTTGACATGAAAAGGGAGTTTTATGAATTGTATTGAAAAAAAACCCTGAAAACTACTGTGAACGTACCAAATTGAATTGAAAAGCACAGATCATATCTAGGGAAATGTAGTGAGACTATTGCTAATTGCTAGATCAAATTTGCAAAGAATAAGGAGACAGGAAGGAGGCAAGGAGACAAAATGTTCATCTGGAATAATTAAAAGATCAAGGGTGACATAATTATAAAACAAGAAACTAATGTTCTAACCAAAGCATGTTTTCTTCTTCAATTAATAATAATTCAGTGTGCTGCATTATATAAAATAGCTTTATAATGTCAGCTGCATTTCTTTTGCAAAACCACAGTGAGGGACAGACCAAAGAGATGGATGGTTTGCAACAAAGCCAGTGCAATGATTACCGAAACTTGGAATAGCCTTCTAAATCCATAAGAGCTTTAAAAATCACTGGAATCTGCATCCATCTGCTCTCTCTAATGAATACATTCCAAAGTTTAAGGAAGTAGTTAATTTACATCTCTCTTGTCACTTAATTCCTTCCTGAACTTTCAAATCTACCTGTAGTTTTACACTTTTTCTTGAATTTTGGCTACAAATTAGCTACACTACGATTAATGCAACACTCCTTTTCACAGATACCTGGAGACATAATTCTTCACTCAATAAAATTTCTAACTATTAAATCCGGCATTTAAAACAATGACAAGTAAACTAATTCCAATAAACCAATGAACATTAAAAAGTAGTACATAGCTGATACTGCCCAGGGGCTTCCTAGGGTATTAGACACTGTTGATTCCATAGTCTTACAGAGACAGCGGAAAACATACTAAAATTTCCAATGTCATAACTCTCCCTTATAAAAGTTCATCATTCTTCTATTTCTCCTCAAAATAGTCACAAGCTTACGTCTAACATTTACATTTATTATCAACAAAGAAGAGTGACACTGTAATAGGCCACCGGTGGTAATGTATCTTCCCAAACTCTTCACACTGGTGACAGCAAAGGAGTAAGAGATAAAAGAGAAATTGTCCTTTTAGACATTGAAATTATTGAGAGATTAGACAGTTAGGCTTGGCGCCCATAGCACAGTGGTTACTGTGCCAGCCACATACACTGAAGGTGGCAGGTTCTAATCTGGCCTGGGCCAGCTAAACAACAATGACAACTGCAACAACAAATAGCTGGATGTTGTGGCAGGGGTCTGTAGTCCCAGCTACTTGGGAGGCTGAGGCAAGAGAATTGCACAATTTGAGGTTCCTGTGAGTTGTGACACCATGGCATTGTGCCAAAAGGTGACAGTGAGACTGTGTCTTAAAAAATAAATAAATGAATGAATAAATAATAAAATAAATAGAAAAAAAAGTGAGATTAGAAGATCTGGACACAGGAAATGTAATAACTCCTTTCTATACAATTGAAGAAGGCAGCTTAAGATTCTTTTTTTTTTTTTTTTTTTTTTTAGAGACAGAGTTTCACTTTGTCATTCTCAGTAGAGTACTATGGCATAACAGCTCACACCAACTTCCAACCCTTGGGCTTAAGTGATTCTCTTGCTTCAGCTTCCTGAATAGCTGGGACTATAGGTGCCTGCCACAACACCTGGCTATTTGTTGTTGCAGTTTGGTTGGGGCCAGTTTCGAACCTGCCACCCTCAGTATATCCTGCCAGCACTCTACTCACTGAGCCACAGGTGCCGCCCTTAAGATTCATTTTTAAGTAACTTTGATTCAGAGTCAAGCAATATTCCTAGGAGGACTCTATACCACAGTCAGTGTTATGAGTTTTTATACCATTGTATATTACATTTCAAAGATCATTTGAAGACATAATTATATATATCTTCAATATAAGTATGCCATCAGGTAGGATTCATTACTTGCATTTTACAGAACAAGAAATCAAAGGATAGTAAGCAATTTGCTCAAGGCCACATAGCTGGTGAGAGAAAAAAACACATATGGTAAATAGTCATTTTCTTTGCGAAAGAGATGAGAAACTAGATATATCCCTCATTATGTGTTGAATGACAAAAGCATTCAACACTCTATGCTATACCACCAAACCACCAATCTGTAGCCAATGGTGGCCATTCCATGCCCCATCAGTTTCTAGGTAACTGTGTCTATTTATGAGAATTTTAACATGCTGACTAGGGTAGCATGACACATATATAAACCAATATTAGTTAGGAAGATAAAATTATTCCTTGGGCAGCCCATACTCTCTGAGTCTTTTATCCCCTCACCTTAGGAACCATATTCCAGGATAACTTTTTATAAGAATAGAAAATAAACCAAATTTTATTAGAAAAAATAAAACTAATGCATAAAAAGAAAGTAGATATTAGAATGTATTTCAACCAGCTAAATACAGATAGAACCATATCATGATGGAGACTTGTATGTGGTGTGACCAAAGAGACATTAAAGGAAATATTACTGAGGGACAAATATATTGTTGTATATTAGCATCTGAAGTAATCCATTTCATAGTTGTGATTTCTAACATCTCACGAATCATGATCAAGGTATAAAAGTACCTATAATTGGGAAATTTAGCTAAGCTTCATTGAGGAATAAAGAAAAAATATACTGGAAGTAATTTGTTTGGCTCATTTATAGCAACTATTTCCACCAGGCGGTAATGACAGCAAGCTAAGAAAATTTCCCAACAACAATACAGCATACAGTGATAGATAAAAAGAAATAATTTGATTTTTTAAAATCTTATTTTCTGTACCATTTTCACATTCTCCTTTGGTAACCACATGCTCTGCTAAACAATATAGGTCATGTGTGATATATTTCATAATGAAAAAACGCCATAAGGCTTTAGTATCAACATACCTACCCTGAAAATTATACTAATACCAAAATATGAACTTCTGTTTTTCAGAATTTCTTGGAGTAATCTACTGGGTTCGGAGATGCCATAAAAGAATTACCTAACTATAGAATGTTCAAAATAAAACAGTATTCTAATAAAGTTATATTTTAAAGATGTCATAATAATACGTGATTTACAATCTGATTAAATGCCATAATCATTATCTCATTACTATAGTAATTAAGAAGAAAATATAATTATCATATGAACTATATGACAAATTAAGTAAGGCACTGAATGAACCAGAAGATTCTTCCAGAATTTCAGAAGTCTTCAAGCGTCAAAAACCGGTTTTGAAAGACAATAAAGAAATGAGGTTAGAAAGGAAACCCAGATTCTTAAAGCTTGGTTGCTATTTTTTTCTTCAGTGTTAAGGATCAAAGAAGGATTTGTCTTAGTGTTCTTCTGCTTCAGTGAAACAACGCTGAACTGTTAATTTACAATTCAGCATACAATAAAGTATTCCATGCTCTCCAGGACTTTCAAAATAATAGCAAAGAAAATATATAAAAATAACTACAAGAGATGGGAAAAAGTGATCAAAGTTATAGTAAAAATTCAAAGTCATAAGGGAGCCTAGAAAAGGGCTAGACAATTAAGGAAGATTTAAAGGACTAAGTGGTTTTCTAAGGATAAGTTCTCAGCAGATTGAGTAAATATGGTGAAAAGGATAGGAAACAAATGATCAGAAGCAGCACAGGATAGGAATAATTTCTTTTGAACTATAATCTAACTGTACTCTGATTGCCATGGCTTATTATATACTTCAAGATAACAAATGCCATTTGACTCTGATAGTAAAGCAGCAATAGAAAATCATGTTTTCTTCAGTTTTCAACATAAAATAAATTGCAGGCCAATAACCAGACAAATAAAATAATTCCCTACCATCTTTGAATATACCATTTGCAGTTGTGGACATTTTTTTTATATAAAAATAGAATAGAATAGGGAGAAAGTTAAAATAGTACCAATTGCAAACCAGAAGAAGACATGTACAATAAAAGTCCAATAGCAATTGGGTTATCCTTGTAGGAAATCTATATATCAGAAAACTATGCTGATAGCTCTTTTTTGAGGGCCAGTTCCCAAGTTTGTGTGATACAATAGTTTTTTAAATTCTTTCCTGTAATAAAGTGTCACTATCTATGTCAAAAAAATAAATAAATAAAACCAGAGTAGAAATGTAATAGCTTATTACCAGTAAGTGGAACCTAAGTTTTGCTGTCCAACACTCTGTTATTAGTCTTGTATGATAAGTATAACATGAACAAAATTCTCAATTTTGGTTACTTTTATTTAAATGAGAAGGCATGATGGATCACATCTGTGAATCTAGCACTTTGGAATACCAGGAGGTGGGGATTGCTTGAAGCCAGAAGTTTAAGACCAGCCTGGACAATCAAGTAAGTTCTCCATCTCTACAAAATAAATTTTTAAAAAACTATCCAGGCACTGTGCTGCACATCTGTAGTCCTAGCCATTTGGGAGGCTAAGATAGGAGGTTAGTTAAGCCCAGAAGTTCAAGGCTTAAGTAAGTTATTAGGTCTCTACCATGTGCCAGCCTAGGGGACAGAGTGAGACCCTGTCTCAAAAATAAAAATAAAATGGAAGAAAAAGTATCCAATGAACACAGCCCTATTTTGAAACTAATTTATAGCTTTCATAGGAAAGCTATAACTTAATTATAGCCTTAGAATATGGGGAGGGGGGTGGAGAGGGGAAGGGAGGGAGGTGGATGGGTGGAGGGAGGGTGATTGGTGGGGTCACTTCTAGGGTTTATCTTCCAAGTGTAAAAGTGAATCTTTCTAAATGAAGAGTATGAATGTCTTAACTCAATAACTAAGAAAATGACATGAAGGCTACGTTAACCAGTTTGATGAGAGTATTTCAAATTGTATATGAGAACACCATACTGTACCCCATGATTACATTAATGTACACAGTTATAATTTAATAAAAAAAATAAAAATTTAAAAATTTTTAAAAAATCACAAGGTACCAGTAAGGAACTTACACAAAAATACCACTATAATATTTGTAGAAGCAAAATATGCTGAAATTTTATATAATCATAACAAACATGCTTCCTTATGACTTTTTTTGCATATGTATCACTGGTGGGTAAACTGAATTTTTACTTAAAACTTATGACAATTCAGTGCTGCTGGGGTAGTGTTAAAAGTGTGGCAAATGCACAGGATTTTCCTTTTATTCACACATGTTTTTCCAAAGGTGCATTTACATTTTCTCCTTTACTGTCATGGCAATCATGGAGGTTTATCTCATAAAATGTCTGAAATAGACATAAATCTCCCATTTTACATCACTTGTTAGCACCTAATTAAGCAGAAAAAAAATTAAGTTCAGCAAATGACAAAATCAAATTTAAAAGACATCAGATTTTACATTAGGAAATAAAGATCTTGGCACACAAACCTTTAGCACTGTGGGAAATGAGCTTCATCTTTTTACATTGGTGAAAGGTGCCGAGTGATTATTCTGTGCAATTATACAGCTAGTAGAAACCTTGATTTGGAAACAGTACTATACCAACAGGAAAAAAACCTGCTTTGCATAGCTCTGCTTAATTTTTCAGTCTGCCTAGAATAGTTGTGCTGCATATTCATTCTGGCTCTGCTCTAAAGCCTTCGTTGGGCGGCTCTGAAATATAAAAGGTAAATTCTGCCCTTGATCACTTTGGAGGTTAGTGCTGTAGAAATCAAATGAACATTTATTTAAGTAAAACACATTTAATTAAACAAATGCTTATTAAGTATCTGCAGTATACCATATTCTGTCGGAAGCACTGCAATGTATCTGTACAAATCCAAGATTGTTGGTTGTTGTTCTTTGACCTTACTTTTTACTAATCTGATGTTTGGAGTGTCCCCCGCCCCCCTACCTTTAAATTTTCCTTCAGAATCTCACTAACTTCTAGTGGGAGAGAAAAGAGTCCCATTTTACCACCCAAACCACAGGCAGTCTAGGACAAAAGTGTTTTTATTTTGCCTTATCATAATCATGCAAATTATCCACCTGCATGTGCATGGACAACCAAATGTTTATGGAGGAAGGGACTTGAACTTTAGTTACATATTTGATTTAACAACTGAATAAGTTATAAATGGAAAGCTAGGCTTAAGAGTTAGGTATATCTTTCATTCTAATATAGAGAGGTTCCAGATAGAAAAACTTAGAATCATGGTGTAAATGTTATAACCTCCATATTTTGACATTAAGAAAGAAACAGAAATGAATTTGAAAGAAAACAATTTGTTTTTGAGATAGTCTTGCTTTGTTGCCTGGGTGAGCCTCTAACTGGGCTCCAGCAATCATCCCACCTAGCGGCTGGGACTACAGGGAAAAGCAACTTTTAATAAGGGACAATAGGTTGGCTGGTCTAGAGGATGGTGAAAAGTAGCATCTTTGATGTCTTCAAGAATTTGAGCAATTGAGAAATTCCCTGTGACAGATTATATCAAATGTGATTATACTAGGCAGATTCATTTTAGCCGAAAGAATAAATGAGGAAATATCTATGGAACTCCTGAAGGTCTTGGGATAAATGGTTTCAGACATCAATAGTTGCATTTCTTAAGAAAAACAGATTTACAAAGCCATGCACCAAAGCAGAAAACCAAACTCACACACACTGTGAAATAGCTAGGAGAACCATAAAAATACTAATGTAAGAAAATTAAGACTCCATTTAAATAGTGATAGTATAAATGTATATCATGATTTTAAAGAGTGCTTTTAATACAGTCATTTTTGTGCTAAATATGATAGAAGTTAATAAAATTATAATTGACTTATCATTTTAGATCTTATAATTGTTCCGTAGTAGCTTTTTATAATTCGAATATAATATTACCTTAAAATAAAATGGTCAAAACATCTTAAAGAATTTTTAATTTTTAGATTTTATAATGTAGTTTAAGAAAAAACGGTCAAGTCACAAGGCTGAATATCTCTGCCTCCATGAAATTTCCATGGAGTTATGTGAAGATTATTTTTATGTAATCTATATCTGGAAACATAAAGCACAAAAATCATCAATATGGGGAATACCAGTTTGCAAGCAGATATTAATTAATGGCTTAGGAATTTAATATTGCTATATCAAGTTATTTAGATACATAGAAAACACTTATTTTCACCCCTCTCATGACCATTTTCTAGATCTAGTACTAGAACTGTACCCCCAAATTGACCTTCATCTATATCTGAAAGTCCCCCAAATTGATTAAATTAAAAAGGTTATGGGACAGTGTGTATGGTGTATGTCTGGATGTCACTGAATATTTTGAAATGAACATATCACAATTAAGAGTTATACTTTGGATAGTATGGAATTTTAAAAGTCACATTCGACCATTCACCCTCCCTCAATCTGACCTCCTCCCTCCTTCATCTTGGGCCATAGTTGTGATCTATTCTTCATATGAAAGTAATATAAAAGACGTAAAGTCTCCATCTTTTTTAAGGCTGCATAATATTCCATGGTATATGTACACCACAATTTATAAACCATTCATGGGTCAATGGGCACTTGGGCTTCTTCTATGACTACATACATTAATGCATACATGATATATGTGTTTATGATTTAATAAAAAATAAATAAAGTCATATTCTATAATTATCATGTGGCAGTTACTATACTTGCATTATGAAATCCTGAAATCTCAAGCAACTGATTCCCTAAAAGAAAATATTACTCACACTTTCTTATGAAAGACAGATCACAACTATAGCCCAGGATAAAAGAGAGAAAGGAGGGGGATGGGAGAGGAGGGGGAAGGTTTGACAGAGGGAGGGTAAACTTTGGGACCACATCTATGGAACATATTGCAAGGGCACAAGTCAAATCTATCAACAGAACATAAATGTCTTAACACAATGATTAAGTAAATGAGGTAAAAGCTATGTTGATTAGTTTGATGTAAGCACTCCAATTTGCATAAAAAATCAACACACTGTACCCCACAAATGCATAAGTATATTCATGATCTATGTGTATAAGACTTAATAAAATGAAAATATATATATATATAAAATATTAAAAAATAAAATTGGAAAGAAAATAAGCATTTGCAAAATTAGTAAGAAAAGAATGTAAAGTATTAATTTGTTAATTTCTGCTAATTATACATTTCGAAAAATGATGGAGAATCAGAATGTAATTTGACTACTATATATCTGTAATTATTGTAGAGATGAATGAGAATTCTCATGGCGAATATGAATCTTATTTGAATTGTCATGTAAGTCCTTATAATGAGCAACTAAATGTCAATATATGAAATAATGATCACAAATTCAAGTGAAAAATGATTAGGTTCCAAAGACTGGCTCTCGCACAATTATTTTTTGGATAGAAAGATAGCCTGGGTGTCTTTCTAAAGACACCCAGGCTATTTTATCGTTTCTTGTCTTAAATTTAAATCTTTATGGGTATGTGGCCCACCTCCTGAGTGAAGGGCTCAACTACAACTGGCCTTTACATAACAGATGCAAACAATCTAATCTAATCATTTGTATCCTCATATTGATCTGAGTATTTTACCACACTGCACTTGCCATGTGGTGGGTCGTTTCCCTTATGAATAGTAGGGACTTTAGTCTTCACTTGATTTCTACAGTGAATACTAACTGCTCAATAAGTATGTGGAATGACACAGCAAATGATTAGTTTGTCAATACCAAAATGTCCATTGGATGCTTGGTTCAAATGCATGCATTCACCCATGTCACTCACTATCAAGATTGCTAGAAATGGGAGCACAGAACATTTAAATATTGTTATTGTGCTAATGTGAGGAAACTTTTCAGCTTTAGCTGCGTGTTTTCATATACTCAATGAGAGACTATTCTATCGCCTGATGGAGATTCTGATCATTTCAAGGTCATACATTTCCCATAGAAGAAATATGTCTGTCATGCATATTAGCCTATCAGGAGGTAAGGGCTTTCATCCAAATTGTTAATAAAGGAATAATTATAAAATCTTGGGAAAGATTATACAAGGGACTTCCATTATACAGGTAATAACAGACAGGGGAAAGGATGACATTAGTAAAGCTTCATGGTAAGATTTCATTATTTATTATTCTTTTTTGTCTTTTTTTTTTTGATTGTTAGAGGTTCACTGAGGATACAAGAAAGCAGGTTACATTGATTGCATTTGTTAGGTAAAGTCCCTCTTACAATTATATCTTGCCCCCAAAAGGTGTGGCACACACCGAGACACCACCCCCTCCCTCCTTCTCTCTCTCTGCTCTTCCTTTCCCCCACCCCTTCTTCCTTTTTTCTCTCTCTATTCTCACCTTCCCCCACCCCACCATGTCATAATTGTCATAAATTGTCCTCATATCAAAATTGAGTACATGCGTCTCCATTCTTGTGATGCTTTACTAAGAATAATGTGTTCCACTTCCATCCAGGTTTATACAAAGGCTGTAAAGTCTCCATTTTTTTAATGGCTGAATAGTATTCCATGCTGTACATATACCACAGCTTGTTAATCCATTCCTGGGTTGGTGAGCATTTAGGCTGTTTTCACATTTTGGTGATTGTAAATTGAGCTGAAATAAACAGTCTAGTGTAAGTGTTCTTATGATAAAAGAACTTTTTTCCTTCTGGGTAAAAAAGTGTTCCCATCTCTCCATATCCATGCCAGCATCTGCAGTTTTGAAATTCTGGGTATGCTTGAGATATCTCAGAATAAAAATATTTTTAAAAATCTAGCTATTTATTTACTAATTTTAGAGACAGAGTTTTAGTTTGTCACCCTCGGTAGAGTGCTGTAGTGTCACAGCTCACAGTAACCTCCAGCTCTTGGGCTTAGGTGATTCTCTGACTTCAGCCTCTGAATACCTGGGACTACAGGCACCCACCACAATGCCTGGCTATATTTTTGTTGCAGTTTGGCTGGGGCCAAGTTCGAACCCTCCACCCTTGGTATATGGAGCCAGAGCCCTGAAAATCTAGCTATCCTTTTCTGCCACTCACAAAACAAGAATGAAAAATGGCACCAAATATGTCATGAGACTCTCTGACCCTAAGTGATAAAGGTTTAGGTATTTTTTACCTTCACAAAGCATTTCCTCAAACAATATTACTGAGCTTCCCAGTCAAGTACAAGAATACTGGATGATCACAATTCTCAGGTGAGTTTCAGGTGCTCACATGGGTTGCCTTGGGGTGATCTCTGTGCTATCCCACAGACGTAATCACCTATGTTACCTGCCTTTGCACATTGACAGGTACTTCTACTCACTATAACTTTTTTCTGACACGTGTTTAAGAAAAGTAGGGCTCATAATATGGTAAAACAGAGAAAATAATCTGCCAATCTCAATAACTATAGCCACTATTTTAATCAGATTTTGTTTTGATATAATCTTTAAAGAATAAAGTATTGCTGATAAAATTGCAGTTTCATATATACACTTCCAGTCTCATCTAACAGCCTCCCTTTCCAGAGTTAATCACTCACGTATTGGTATATGTGACCTTTATGGTATCCTACGTCCATATTGCTGTAAAACTTATTCACCCACTGAATGTTACTTTTCAAAAATATGTCTTTTTAACTTGTGCAATGAATTTATCTGTTTTAACTACTATATTCGCTATTTATTCATTCCCCTGTTTATGGAAGAAATTCCATAATGATCATACTTGTACTAAGTCCCCTTTATGAATATATACCCAAGTTTCTTCAACTTACCCAGGACAGGATTTGTCACAAAATAACCCAGGTACCACATATTGTCACTTTGTCCGTCACAGAGATTATAACAATTTACATTTCCTGAAGCAAGGTACATATAAGAATTCTTCTTTTAGTATGTCTTTTCTAATAATTTGTATTATCATATTTTTTCTTTTTAAATGTCTGAAAGCTATGCACCACAGCTCTCAAGACAATTCTTCAGTTAATTTAGCTTTACCAAAGGTGCTCCCTAAAGCGATTTATCATTCTTATAGCTAATAGTGGAATGCCAGTGATGTTAGTAATAATGGACATCTTTTACTAGGCCATTTAGTGTGTTCTAGAACTATTCAAAGCATTTTAAATATATCTTTTTATTTAATTCTTCTCAATAATATAAGAATGTGAGATTCAGACTTTAGGGATTTTTTTTTATTTATTCTATTGACTATTTTATCTCCAGAGATTTAAACAGTCCTATTATCTAGTAGGCGAATATGTATTAAGTAAATGAGTATATGCATGACTAAATGATACGATAATGAACAGTTTGAAAAAAGGCATTTACAGAGTCAGAGAGGTTAACTTATTTCTGAAAAGTCAGAGATCTGGTAGGAAATGGAAGAATTATCAATCTTTAAGTACACTTAACTTCCTCCATAGACTTATTTTTCAATGCTCCTCATAGCCTCTAGAGAGAAAATTCACTATTGCTATCTTTAAACCTAATCTATAGGAATTACTTCAGTAGTGAAATTTTAATGAGAATGAGGGGCACTTTTTGAGAACATAATTCTTTTTATTTTGTTTAAAATTATTTCTCTTTAATTGACAAACAACAATTGTATGCATTTATGATATGCAACATATCTTGAAACATGCTTTCATTTAGAATGGCTATCAAACTAAGGAACGTATCCATTACCTGATAAATTAACTTTTTTATAGCGAGGACACTTAAAATCTGTTCTGTCAGAGATTTTGAAGTATACATATATTGTTATTAACTCTACTCACCATGTTGTAAGATCTCTTGAACTTATTTCTTCTGTTTAACTGAAGTTTTATATCCTTTGACTTTTTGGCCATCATCTCCCTGATCCCTCCACACGCACCTACCTCCCATAGCCCTTGGTAACCACTGTTCTACTCTCTGCTTCTGTCAGGAGGTTGAACTAATTGGTAACTAAGTACTAATCCAGTACTTAGCTGGATTGTGATATACAGCACAGGCCATGGGGCCATTCTGTAAGAAAAAGTCATTACTAGTTTATTAAAATTCCCAGGATGCTTTTGTAAGATCAAATATATGACTTTCTATTTTCAAATCTTGTATCTGTATCTACTTTTCTGCATGTAAGCACCAGGAGTAATGCTCCTTTCTAGGTCCAGAGGAGGACTCTGAAGATTACGTAGTTGAGGACAATCTGCTCTCATCTGCCTAAAATCCCTTCTGCCCTTGCTGCAACCTTTGTTCTCTCAAAATGCTCAGGCCAGGTGTATGTATTAGACTCATTGGTAGGTGGGGGTGTCTTGTGTGGCAAGGAGAAACTTTCTCTATAATCCTTCATCAATGTATAAATTGTCTCACAAAATTCAACATATTAATAATTTTTGTTCTTCCAAATTACACTTATTAATTGCATGTGCTTAGAATTGAGAAAATGCCTACAAGCCACCAAATAGAAATTATGAGACTCATTTTGATTCTTTTTTTCTTTAAAAGCCTTTGTCAATATTCTGGCTATTGCACATAATATGATTTATTAACTATACATATATATATATAAAAATACTTATGAGATGATTTTAAGCAATTCTTGTGAAAACTATATTTTGTCATTCAAAGTTTTGAGGACACATAGCTAATGCATCTGATAACTTTAGGAACTATTATATCATTGTACAAGTCTAAAATGAAAATCTTTCATGCTATTTACCAGGAAGATTATGATTAATTACTAATTACCTTAATCATTATTAATGGTTATTACTCTATTTCTACCCTATAGGTACAGTAAACATTTTCAGATCTGATTGCTTTTCTAAGGATCTATTAAAATTTATAATATTCAAACAACAATCCAGCAGCCTACCAAATGTAAGCTTCTTCAGTGAACTGGGTTGTTAGTATTGTTAGTACATGAAATGAGTGATAAATTCCAGTTCATATGCCCAAACTACTCTTTAGTCATGAAGTACAGGCAGTAATTCAAACATAATTACCAATAGAGCAATAATGGATCACCTTGGGGGAGCATATTCAATCATTTTTGGACACACATTTCCTCTTCGTCTTTCACCATGACTTAAGTAAAGATGTGTGTACAGTTTCTCTGAAGTCTTCATAGTGATTGCTGGACCATGTACCATAACATGAAAACATAATCAGACAGGACCCAGTGGGAGTGAGGGGAAGGGAATAAAACAACCACGACAATATTGTCTCTTGATTTTAGCCAGTGGAACAGAAGGTACTGGCTGCAGGTTGCCAATGGCCTGTTCTGATGAGGAGCAGCTTCCTTAGCTGGTAAATAGAAACCTGGGCTGTTCAGCCTGAGTCATCAAGCTGACTCTCACCTTCCTATCATAACATCTCCAATGGCCGGTCATGAGCTGTAATTTTTCAGCGGTAGAGTGAATGGCTCACTTCTATGAGCCATTAAACCACAATTTCACCTACATCTTCGAGGATGGTTTTTGACATCTGGGGTTAGTGTTCTAACCCAACACCAAAAAGAAAACCATGAACCCTTGCTGTGAGGACTCATGAGGTATCTGGATTTTGAGGACTTCACAGCTCTAATCACATAAGACTTGGGCAGTGATGGTTCCACTTGTTGTCTGTAGTTATTCTCCTTATGTGCTGTCAATATTACTATATTAAACTGCCTTTATAATGATTAGTGTGAAGACTTTCTTTGGTTTTGTAATGAAAAGCGACCACCAAACAGAACCTAGCTTTTAACAATTAAATTACAAGGCTCTGATCTAATATAGGATAGTGACTGAATCTTCATTGCAAAGTCTATACTAAGGAGACACCAAATAGATAAAAATATGCTTAACATAGCATTGTTTATAATTAAATGTACAGTTTGCCTGGATGCTAATGAAAGAAGAATAGAAAAATGAATGAGTTTATGAAGCACATGCAATGATGCTGAAATATGCAATAAATGTTTTGTGTAAAAAGGCAGACATTATATATATGTGTGTGCGTGTATATATATATATATATATATACATTTGAAAATATAAATAGATATGTAAAATAATGCTGAATGGAAAAAATCAGTATCAGTTGTAATTATTCCCTAATAGTGAACTCAAGGGCTATTAATATTTTATATCACACATTCTATTTCAAAGTTTCCAAGTCTATAAAAATAACTTTTAAATAATTAAGTAGCATACATTTCTTTTTCATATACCAGTGTATCAGGAAAATATGCAAGGTTTCTGGAATTATTTTTTAGGATGAGACTATGTATACACACACACAGAGTGCCCAAAACATATACACATTTATAAAAACAAAAAAACTATATAAAATCTGTGATACTGAAGTCATATTTGAGTTTTGAGATTATAAGAGGTGCTTACTGCGACTTGTATTCATCTTTTGTTACTGGTATATATTGAGTATTACAATTTTAATAGAGTTTTTTCCATTCTTAAAGTGTGTATATATTTTTGGTACCCTCTGTATATATTCTAGATAGATAGATAGATAGATAGATAGATAGATAGATAGATAGATAGGAAAGAAGTAAATTCAAAAGGTTAAGCTGACCTACATTAGGAAAATTTTAACGAATGGTTTTATTCACGATAATTTGCATTTTATAAAAAAAAGATCCCATTCCAGGAAAATCTCTCATTAAAGAAATATAAAATTCATCTTAAGGAAAGGCTTACTTTTTAAGATAATAAAATAGACTAAAAAGTATTTATTTCTTTGCTGTTCTAACAGTATAATTAAACCTGAGTTATGCTTCTGAGGGTACGGCTTCAGGAGAGTATTTGCACAGTCCTGTGGGATGCCATTAAAATCTGTGATGAGAATAATCTGAGCTTCATATGGAATCTCAAGCCTGCCTGGGAATGAGGTAGTTAGACGTTTTATTTCTTTGTGCTTTGGGTTAGCGCTATCAAATACATATAGTATTGGTTGAATTGCCATATTGTACATCAAATCAATTAAGCTTCCCATTATTATTTTTTCCCAAGGAGAGAAAATTTTAGTTGGAGAGATACAAGTTTAGGAGAAGAGGAAAAATGCTGATTTACTTGAAAAGTCAGGAAAAGTCTCAGACTTCCAGCATTCTTTTCTAGTATGCTTTGCTCATGAATCGGAGTTTCTTTTACAGACACACTAAGTTTGAACTGTGGAAATTACAAGGCATGAGGCTCCCAGGCCCAGAACAGGCCACTGGTGACAACCATAACTGCTCCTACTACATAACAGCACTTTGCTTCCAGAAAGGCCACCCATAAAAGTCTTGGTATAGGACATCAAATGGATTATATTCATATTTATCCTGTTTCAGAAAATTGACAAGAGCCAATATAGAAAGTGAAAGATCAGAACATACCAGACACAGCCAGGAAGTCATCGATGCTCGTGATATCATCTACTGCTTCCGTGAGGACGTGGATGTGGCTCTCCCAGGTCCGCCTGTACATTTCCATGGTGTTTCTGACCACTTGACTTTTGGGTCTTGCAGCCAAAGCAAGTGCAGCATTAATAATCTATAAAGATAGAGAATATTTACATAATGACTTTCCTTGGCAATACTTAAAGCTGTGCAGAGGACAGGTATTTTTTTCTTTTGAACACTGGACATACTCATGCTCAACAACAGGAAAAAATGGTAAAAATGCTTCCATATATAACTTCCTATTTTCTCTGGTAATAATTTAGCTTTATTTTTGATAACAATTTTAAACGAATTTATTGAGTATCATTCCACTAAGGACTATAGGAGATACAAAGGTAACTGGTATCTGCCATTACGGAGGTTGTCTATTCCTCAGTGGGAAGGGAAAGGTATAAGTGTAACTTGAACTATAACTTAATTTAACATACAATAAATATTATAATAGCAAACATGGTCAACAGGCTCAAGCAGAGAGATTATCTTCAGCAGAAGTGCCAAGGAAAGACTTCAGGGACGAGTAACAGTTTAACAGGGCATTTGGATTCAAGTTGTACAATTAAGTAGTGAATGCCTCCCTACTACAGGCAAATCACTGGAATAAGCTTTGGCTTCCTTAAGAGCTTATAGAATTTAACCAGTAGATATTCATTCATTCACTTATTAATTCACTATTTCAAATATATACCAACTTTGTTTTATATACCAATCGCCATTAGATTTAAACTCTGTAGCAATGACGAAGATAGAAACAAAAATCACTGCCTTTCTGAAGGTTATATTCCAGCCAGGAGCTGGCAGGAATATAGCATATTAAATAAGTAAAATATCGAACCTATTAAAGGTTATAAGAACTAAAGAGAAAAAATAGATGGGAGAAGAGGGCTAAGGACTGGAGGGGTGAGAAGGTAGCAGCTGTGAAATTTTCGGAAGGTCTTACACTGAAGCAGCCTTTGAGGATGATCACTGATGGGAAAGAATTCTGGGGTAGAGAAGCGGCAAGGTTCAAGAGAAGAGAAGGGGAAGCAGTCCTATCCAGAGCCTGGGTATGCAAAAGTGACCAGTGGGAAGCCTTGACCAGACTGCTCAGAACTGTGGCCTCATGTGGAAGTCACTGGAGACTTATGTTGACTTCTGGACAATTTTCCCAGAAGTACACTTTAGAAAAATCTATTTCACAGCCAAACAAAGGAAACTTCTGCAAGAGGTTGTAGGTGTGAGAAAAAGCAATGAGGGATGTAACGAAAGGGACTTGACAGGGGGATTATTGCCAGGAATACCATGGAGCCAGTAAGGAATCTTTGGAAAACACCATTTAAGCTCATGTGAATACATCCACAGGAGTGTAATAATAGTAGGGTATAAAACATTGAGCTTTAGAGGATGCCATTTCTACATCCACAAATGCATACAGACGTGCCAGAAATATAGGCTAGATGACTACATGCAACAATTAGTGGTTCTCTCTGAGTAGGAGAAATGCTAGTGCTTTTCTTTTTTCTTTTCTTTTCTTTTTTTTGCTTCTGTTTTTGTAAAATGGTCAGGCTTTTTATGGGAATATATGTTAGTTGTATACTCAGAATAAATGAAGTTATTCTTCATAATTTCCTAAAGAAAGATTATTTACTAAAGTTGTTTTCATGAGTGCAGGGAGACTGGTTATGGTTATTAAAAAGGGCAGGTTGGAGAGTTCAAAAATCAGTCAGGTGTCAAACACAGATGTGAGGTGCTATTTGGGAAGATAGTGTTGATGAAGGGGATCAGACCTAAACTTTCCTATTAAAGAAGTTCGGTCTGTCATACAAATTACAAAATTTGCCATCAAAGATGTGCAACTGGAGCTCATTTTTAAAATATGTTGTTATTCCCATACCCTTCATGTGTCACGCATTGAAGCAAATCATTCATGTGTAGGATTACTGCTATCAGATTGTGCACAGGACACTAGTGACATCACAGTGAATAGGATGCAATCAGTTTCTGTTCTAAGACACCCCACAATTTAGGAGGGGGAACAGCCCACATCCAGTTCCTGGACTTATATCAGAATTACCCGGAAGGCTTAATAAAGCCCAGATTCCTGAGCCATATCCTTAGAGTTTCTGATTCAGTCGATCTGGGATGGGTCCTGAGAATTTGCATTTCTGAGAAGTTCCTAGGTAATAGTGATGTTACTCTTCTGGGAACCTCACTCAGACTCACTGCAATATATAATAAATGCCATAATGTGGGAGCTATCGCAAAAGTAAGCTCAGATGCTTTATAACAACACATGGGAAGAGGACTCAGTTTCACATAAGGAAAGCTGTCTCAAAAGACTGTAATCTGAAAAAGAAGCAGAAATACATATAAACAGCGAGGGTATCCTTTTAGAAAGAGGCGATAAGATGTGCAAAGACCTGGCAGCGAGACAGAGAGGAACGTTCACATGAGCCCGAGCACTTTCAGGATGGTACGACTGTGATTCCCAGGTAATGTTTAGCAGAGAGGGGATGGTAATAGGTTGCAAGCAAGAGAAGACAATGGGAAGTGGTGGAAAGAATACACCTTTGGAAAGTACCAACATGCAGGAGGAAAAGATCCATTAGAGGTGATGTAGATGAGAGAAGAAACCCGAGGGGGGGTAGGAGGGGAGACTCAGCTAGTAAAGGATCAGAAGATGAAGAAGAAAATCCTTTTAAAAGATCAAGTGCTGCAGGAGAGTCAAGAATAAGGAGGACTAAAGGGCTTCTGAATTCGGAAAACAGGAGTCATGGGCACAGAAGAATGTTGGACACAGCCTTCAGATTTCACCAAAAAATCATCGCAACAGTAAAAAGAAGCCTTTTCTACTCTGTAACCTAAAGGCTGTACCGTAAATGACATTTTTTTTAACAAATTATTGGAGGTGGAAGAGGGGAAAAAGTAGTTGCTTGAAAATATTATGTTGATATTCTTTTACTTCTTTTTAATAAAAAAGGAACACATTAAATTTTACGAAAACACACACTAACTTCAGAAATAACGACTGTGCAGCCTTCCTCGACTTCAGTTTTAGAGTTTTATTAACCTATTAACTTGCAATGTACCTCTGTATCCCCCGGAAAGGCACTGGTCTCTGGTGTTTCATTGTTCCTGCAATCGGACAATTGAGTACACAGGTGGTCGGGCTGAAATTATGCCTTCACAACAACGCACACCTCTGAAGTACTGGCGCAGAACCCCCAGTGGGGCTGTGGAGTCGTGGATATAAGACAGGCCATATTTCGTAAGAACATTTTCAGTTCTGCGGCTGATCCTATTCATCTGACTTGACCCTGCAGACTATCAGAAAGCCTTCTCCTACTTGACTCCCCTAATCTTCAGCTTAAATCTAAAAGCAGGTTCGATTCAGAAGAATTCTTCCAATGCTTTTTAAGTCAGAAGAAATCTTCATCCCCATGTCAGATTCCTAGCATTTTAGCTTATAGAGATATTTCTTTATTCTTAAATCTTCGTGCATAACTAAAAAATTTGAAATGAACTACATTACTTTCTGAAGCATGCTTTTTTTCAGATTATGGTTGAGATGTGTATAATTCAAAATCAACCTAGATCCCGGCGATTACCTGGTAGGTCAGTTTACCTTGGAAAGAATATTTTTAAATTCGAGTTTTATTATATCTTAACTGGATTGTTTTAATAGCCTTGAAAATAGTTTCCTACTCCCAGTCACTGTTTGCTCCAAGCCGTTCTCCTTACTCCAAACCCATTTCCTCTCTCAAAATGCAGGTGTGCCATTGCCCCTAATTTTTGATTACCTTTGATAACATCCTAGTTGACTAACAACAAAGTCCAAACTCTTTTTCAATAATAATTCACGATCTAAAGACATCCACAAGCTGCCCCTGACTTCCAGTTCCCTCTGCTCTAACCATCTCCCTCTTTTTAACCTTTGCTCCAGCCGGGTTTTAAGTCCATTTCCTGATCACATGGTGAGCCGTTCCTCCTCTGTGACTGCTCTTACAACTGAATCCGCTGTAGCCCTTGCTTCATTCCTTTCCCTGCTCTAGTCCATCTTGAGAAACATTCCTTTCTAACAACCCAGGGAACTACCACTTCGTACTATGAAGCCTGTCCCATTCCCTAGACCCAACAAACTGAATTGTCTTCTTTGTTTTAAAAGCACTTTGCCCGTGTAACTGAACAGTAGGCATTCTACTGCATAGTGTCTGCTCCAGGGTGATGAGTTCTTCAGAGATTATGTCCCATTCCTCTTTGCTTCCTGGGACACTGAACATGTGAACCATAGTAACTGTTACTTTCAGAAACTCCCCCTCACGGAAACTGTTCTGTGTTCAGCCCACAGGGAGAGGAAAGTCCCAGGGAGCCAGGTTTTATATCCCTTTCTCCCTCTTCAACACTGTTTAGGTGATAGGCAGGACTCAGTTCAAAAACAATCTGTACACTGGTTAGCCATTGTCCTTGAGGCTTGATGTAAAAGTGGAGCTGTTTGATCCTATCATGAAATCCTGAACTAGAATTTATGGAAAAATCACTAGTTAGCAATGGAGGCAAAAGCTGTATATAAAGCTGTGTATAGATAAAAACCATGTAGTAAAATCAGAACAAGAGGAGGCTGATGGAGGGGAGGCCGCAGGGCACTGGAGTAAACCAAAGTTGTTAAGCAAGGAGACACTGAGCAGAAGAGCACGATGAGGTAAAGAAAGAAACACGAGTAGAGAGTGAAATAACCCAGGGGCAGGCAGAGGGAGAATGCAGAAAACATGTAACAAGGTCAAAAGCACCTACAGAGCCAATACTCAGAGAACAAAACAGAGCTGCAAGTTGACTGTTAAGAGCATCCTATTTCGGGTTAAGTGCACAGAAATAAAGAGATATTAAATTCATAGTCCGTGCTTTGTCCCCTTCACTTTCTACATATTAACTTCATTTTTTAAAATTGTGTTTAATTTTTACAACAACACAATGAGGTAGGTAGGTGCTATCATTATCCCCATTTTCAGACCAGGTCCCCCAGTTACTAAGGACTCAATGTCAACCCAGGATAGAGCTTATGCTCTTATCTGCCTCACCACGCTAACTTCTCTAACAAGACAGTAAGAGCTTATGATGCCATGTGTAGGTCTATGAATATTAAAACCAAAAGGGTCTCATTAAAGGAAACATTACAACGCCTGGTGTGAAGGAAAACAAGTGTTTGTGTTAAAATATGAGCAAAATGTACTACCTTGTACTTATAGTACAAATTCAGAGACATTTATGACATTCACATTCTGTGCAACCGTTATCATTGTCAATTCAGAGACATTTAGTACATTATCACTGTCCATGATCACGGTACATCTCCAGAATGTTTTATCATCTCAAACTGAAATTCTTACCCATTAAACTGTCATTTCCCATTCTTTCATCCCCCTAGAATCTAGTAACCTCTCTTACAGGTCCTTAATATAAGTGGAATTATCTAATATTTGTTCTTTCGTGTCAGGCTTATTTCACTTAACGTTTTTGAGGTTCATTTATGTTGTAGCGTTTATCAGAATTTCATTACTTTTCTATTCCTTCTTTTCCAATTTGGATACCTACAAAATGCTTTTATTTATTTTTAGTTGTAATTTGTTAGGCAAGAAAGACGGGTAAAGGAGTTGACTGAAACTACAGGAGTTGGACACGGAATCCCAAAGACTTGCTGAAAACTCTGGTTAGCTTCTTCCTCTTTGAATCCGGCTTCTGTTATTCCAACAATATTCCCGGCCTATGCTTGTTGATAAAGGCTGTGTTTGATCCTTAGTTTTCCTTCTTCATAGAGCCCTGCCTAAACCAGATCCTGTAAGACCCGGACAATGTGTTGGGCGGCACAACCAGCCAATGCCAGCTCAGTTAGTTTCACCAGATCCCGTTCTATCTTCTCCAGGCCTCTCACCACTTATTTCTCTTGGCATGTGTGATGAAGGCCCCAGCAGGCCTTAGGCTAAACCTGCTCTCATTTTTATATTAAATCAGATTGATTATTTTTATTACGTTCTGTACTCCTTTACTGCACGAAACTCCCAGACCTCTAAACTAGGTTCAGAACACAGTATTTAGGATTTTCAGAACAGTTCCAAGGCTTTCTTGTTTCCCTCCACAGATCAGGAACTTATATTCTAGGCCCTCTCATTTGCACAGACACTTTCCAAGATCCCAAGACAGACCCTAGAAATTGTCCACTTGGTCATTTGTTTTAGTAAAGCATTCCATGGTCTCTTAATAATCCAGCTAAGAGGAAATTGAGTTAAGGGTGCATTTGCACGGGTTCCGTGGGTAATTTTAGTTGGTTTGCAGTCACCGCCCCGTAAGTCTTTCACTGTGCATACCTGTGGTACTGACATTGTGTTATGACAGAATCTTTGTCTTTCCTGATCATACGGGCTCTCCTTCCTCAAACATCCTGAAATAAACTATGCTAAAACAAAGATCAAATTATCTTCCTACTTTCACTATAGAAAGTGATAGCACAAAGAAGACTATTATTTTAGAGGTGATCAATAATGTGCAGAGGGAAAAGAAAAAGAGAAAAAAAAACAGAAAATAATAAAAATAAAATAAATGTTTCACAGGAATGGGCCCTATAAATAATTTATACAAATGTTATAACATTTTTCTAGATTGGGTCATATTTTGATATTTGTTAGTATTTTTGAATTAGTAAGTAGTATTTATTTTGCCCTCTAAATAAATGTTCACTTTTTCTTAAAGAATGCCCTCAAAATTGTGTGTGCTTTAGATCCCACACAGCTTACTCTGCCAAAACCATGTAATGTACATATATATTTTAAACCCTTAACTTAATTTCCCCTTAACTGGATTAGTCTACCTTTTTTTTTTTGTCCGGGTCTGGGCTCAGACCTCCAGTATATGGGGCCAGCACCCTACTCCTTGAGCCACAGGCGCCGCCCTTTAAGCTGGAATATTAAGAGACCACGGAATGCTTTACTAGAACAAATGACCATGTGGACAATTTCTAGGGTCAGTCTTGGGGTCTTAGAAAGTGTCTGTATAAATGAGAGGGCCTAGAATATAAATTTCTGATATGTGGAGGGAAACAAAGAAAGCTTTGAAATGTTCTGAAAATCCTATTATTTTCTGAAATAATAAAATGAACACATATTCCACTGCAATATTTTATTTGAACTCTGTTTAGATAGAAGTGTCTGTTTAAATGATTCCTTTCCCTCTATTCTCCTTATGGTGTGACAATGGTTTTCCTCAAAAAAAAAAAAAATATTTATTTTGCTTTTAAAATATGGCTGCAAATAGATAAATAGTATAATAATTATAAGAATAACATTACTGAGGGCCTGCAATGTGCCAGGCATGAGTCTCAGCACTGATTTACATTAACAGCATCCATCCGTGGAGGAATATTCTATCTATGTCCCCAATGTATTGATGAAACAATGGAGGCACAAAGAGATGTGCCCAAATTTGTACAAGGGACTCTAGATTCAAATTCAAGGGGCTTAAGTTAGTATTTTGCTTTCCTTTAAATTGATTTTATGTCCATAAGAGTTATAATGAGTCTTCCGGGCTCTTTTTTCCAGAACTTATAGGCAGGTGGGCACTGAAGTGGAGGTGGGGTAAACAGTGTTGGAATTAGCCAATATCTCTGAGATGCCCTTAGATATCATTTTATATAATGCTACCTTCTGATGTACACATCTCTCATGAAATATTTCAAAAAACAATTACTTCAAATGTGAAAATAAATCTATGTGATTTAATTTTTCCCAGAGATAGTTCTCTATTGGCATTGATACAAATAATCTTAAAATTTAGTTACTATAACAAAAGCACTCTGTGGATTAAAAAGATGATTTATGTGCAGTAACTATAGGTCTGATCACCTCAGTGTCACAGCATGTAGAGAAAATTAAAATAACTAGATATATGATGCCTAAAATCTATCGAAGCTTGCATGTGAAGTGAATTTATTTGACATCCCCTTACACTGGTCCTGGTAATAATTTCAGAATTCTAGCAACCATAGTAATGACATAAAAGTCAATGCTCTAATTCTGTACATTCTTTTCTTAGTTGTTTAAATGATGTTCTATTACCAAATGTTTCTCATTTTCGATGCTGGCTTTTTCACATTTCTTTTGTTTTCACAATATTTTCTATTTTGCCCTCACTCATATTATACTTTCTTTATGGGAAATTGTCCTTACATCTTATATTAAGGCATACAATATTTCTCATCATGAACTTCCACAGTCTCAAGTTTATGTTAAATAACAATAGCATCTGAGAGTAAGGGAGGGATGGTGGTGAGGAAATATGACTTGCCCTGCGCTCCAGGTTGGCAGTTAATGAAATGAAATTCATCTTTGTCCTCATATCTTTATCTCCCTATTCCATGAGGGGATGATCCCAGCATGATAGGAATACTACTTGCTTTGGACACACATAAGAATGGAAGAAAAAGTATCCAATGCACTCAGTCTTACTATGAAACCAATTTATACCTTTCTTATGAAATCTATAACCCAATTATAGCCCAAGAAGAAGGGTAAAGGGGAAAGGGAGGGAAGGGAGGAGTAAGGATGGGTGGAGGGAAGGTAATTGGTGGGAACACACCTACGGTGCATCTTACAAGGGTACACGTGAAATTTACTAGGTGTAGAATATAAATGTCTTAACACGATAACTAAGAAAATACCGTGAAGGCTATGTTGACTAGTTTGATGAAGACACTTCAAATTGTATATAAAACTAGTACATTGTATCCATTGATTGCATTAACGTACACAACTATGATTTAATTTAAAAAAAGAAACTAAAATAACCTACGATATATGTTAATAGTGTTTTTTCAAAAAGGAGAGGTTAAAACCTTCTTTCTGGCAGGATGTTTTCTTTGAATGCACATGGCTGTATAAATTTTCCTATCTCATCATATATACTGACATAGAAAAGAAGAAAACTTCAACCCAGGACTATATAGGCTATGGAAAATGTATTAAACAGAAATAATACTGCTCCCCTGAAGGTCTGTAAAATGTAATCCTTCTACATGAAAAGTCAAATCATTTGTTTTACTATTCTCTCTGTGATACATTAAAAGTAAAACACCTATTAAATAAAAAAAATTGAGGAAAAGAATATGAATAAGCTGTTTAGCATAAGATAGGAAATCACCAGGAAGTAGGTTTTATAGACCAAAATCATGTGGAATTTGGAGTCAGAGCCTACATTTTACCCCAGCTCCACTATGTATGAGTTTTGTGTGGTTCCAGAGAAATTGTTTACACTCTGAGTCTCAACTTGCTAAAATGTAATGGTCACAAAAATAGTAATTACAGAAGTTATTGTAGAAATTAATTTAGATTGCTAAATAAAGCACAACTGATACAGAATTAGACATTTCACAGATGTTTACATCTATGCAGATAGCTGGAAAAAATTATAAGAATGCTTCAAGAATTCAAATAAAACCACTATTTACATAAATATATATGTATAGACTTAAAATTTTGTTAGACAAATTATAAATAATCATGCTGATATTCTAATTAGACAAATGTTTCTTGGTTAAATAAATATGAATTTTAAAAAAATTGAATCTATAGAAATCTATCATTTTTATTGTTCACTTGTAACATATGGAAAATTTTTCTTAAAAAAAAAAGACAAAACCCTGGTACCAATAATACTACAATTTAAAGTAAGGGAAAATATTTTAATTTCCAACCTGAAAAAGCATAGACAACAAAGATTTTTTGATCAATGATAATCTGTCACTCAAGAATCTAATAAATTTAGATTTTGAAGTAGAAGAAATTGCTTTTATCTTCCAAATTTCAAGAGTAGGAGAATGACCAAGTGGGAAAAGGGGAAGAGGAAGGGAGGATGGGGTGATGGTGTAAGGCACACCTCTTGGGGGCAGGACACAATTATAAGAGGGATGATACCTAAAAAAATGCAATCAGTTTAACCTAATTCTTTGTACCCTCAATGAATCCCAAACAATAAAAAAAAAGTTAAAAACAAACAACCAAACAAGCAAAAATCAGTATTCTATTATCTTCCACATCATTTGGATTCAAGTGGAAAAATTTTAAAAATGAATTTGCTATCTTTGCCAAATCACTAAGAAAAGGAATTTTATACCAGAAACATCTACAAAGTTTCTCTTTGTCTAATTTCCTAAAGCAAAATGTAAGCTATTCATTAATAGCCAAAATGTGTTTTATAATAAGAGGTTGGCAAAAGCTTAAAAAAAGGCAACGTATGAACATGTGGAATTAGACATCTTCTCCGCAGACTTGGAATTTCTGAAGATTCAACTTTAGTTTTTGTACTAAAAACAGCTCATGTAAAATGAAGACATTTAGCTTCCTTAATTGTCAGAGAGTCTTTGCTATGTACCTACCATTTATCTAAGGTACAAAATGAGAGGAAACACAAAAAATAGTTTATTTTAAAGATTCAAAGGGTGAAGAATCTTTCACCAATACTCAACAGAAAGCAACATGTATATGAAATCTAGTTTATAGAAACTATGTTTCTCCTGAGTTACAAAGGTGTGTGATGAAGCTATGTATACAGAGTATGAATTGGACTGAAACAGGATCAGCTTCTCTCTCTCCCTCTTATTCTTGCTGTTGTACCCTTTCTCGTTCTCTCCCTGTGATGGGTTCTTAGAAAAACATATTTTTTTCTAAACGTCCTTGACCTAGTAGTTTGATTTCTAAGACACTATTTCCGCCACCAGAACCCCATTCTTTGCTCTCATTATCTCCTACAGAGACAATTGAGGCAGTTTTAGCTTTGCCCTGCCACTCCCCAGGAAGTGATATTTACAAATTACTGATGTCATGGAGTTGTCTCCCTTTTTATCTTAGGATAAAATTGAAGGCTTAAATCTTGGCCTAAATCTCTGAAATATTTACCTCTTGCTTATCCTCCCAGCATTATTTCCCATCAGTCCCCCAGCTTTCTAGTCTTCTTCCTTGATTAGACGCATTTATCTACCCTGTTCTTTCTGGATTCATCCACTTATTCCCAGGTAACTCCAATTCATCTTTGGTAGAGCTCACCACAATTATTTCCTCAGGGAGGCTCTGTCAAATCTAGGTAAGATTCCTTAATTATATATTGTCTTGGAACAACATCCCTTTTCTTTTGAGTAGTTGTCTTACTGTGTAATAGAAAGTTCAGTAGAGTGACCATCCAATTAATGTCTGATTTCTACTTCTCATAGATACTATAAAAAGCAATGATAATTATATACTCTTAAGTTAATTCTTCAGGGGATGTGGAGAGTGTCCAATAGAATTCCTCTTCCCATGTAACCAGGACTCCAGCCTAACATTCCATTTGGCACACACAACAAATTTAGGAAAGCTTCTTCCCAAGTAAACAAGTCTGTCCCTACAAGAAATTCGTATATCAGTACCTAAGGTGATGAAAACTGATAAATATCATTTTATTTATAACTAAACACTGGAGTCACAGAAAAAAATGAATAAGCCCCTACAAAGCTGTGTACTAAAAAGAGAAAGTGTGATCAAATTTCTACATTAAACTATTCCATATTTCAAGTTAAGGAACTTCTGCCAATGGATGGAATAGTCAGACTTTCCCTGTAAACATACTCTATACTCACCACTTAGTGAGACTGGAGTTAGAAAAAGGTGAATATTAGGTGTTATCTTCCCTATGGAACTGGAATACTCAAAGACTAACCATTCTGCCAGCTCTTTGGATTTTAATTATAGGACACTGTCAGGTGTATGTCAGAAGAGGAAAATAAGAATCTAAGGTAAAAACCCATTTAGAAATACTATAGCAATTTTGTCACACATTTAGGGTAAGGGGGAGAGAGCTCTCTTCTATGATCTATTTAAATTGCCTTGCAACAAAGTAAAGGTTTTTATTTCCAATATCTAGGTGAAAGATTTTTTTAAAAGCATTAGAAAAATAGTGCCAATAAAAGTGAATATTATTGAACTTTTCCCAGCTATTTTATAGAAATAATATAAATGTATAAAATAACATATATATAAGAGAGAAATAAAATTGCCTGAGAATGAAATAATGTTATCTTTCTCAAATTGGAATCTTTATCTATAGTTTGAGAAATTCATCTTGGTCTCTTTTTCCCTTAAACTGTCAGATTGAGACTATAATATCACATAAAATTCTTTAGTGAATTATATAATTTATAATCGTTTAATAAATTACTTGCTGAATAGTAAAGTTCCTTAGGAATAACTTAAAAACATAGGAGAATTACCTAAACTTGAATTATTATATTAATAATTATAGTATAATTGTTAATAATTAATTTCCTGATTTTTTAAAGTGAAGACTTAATGGTTGAAGAGATGTTTTTCATTCTGAATATGAAAGAAAATATTACCATTGAAAATTTAAAATTACCATTTAAAATTGACTACTATATGGAAGAATTCTTGGTCACGACTGATTGTAAAAGTTCTGGATGTTTCCTTCACTCTCCAAGATGTAGAGTCCTTAATTGCAGAAGCATATTCACTGGTGCATGCAAAGTATCCCAGCTATGCACTACTTATTGTAATAATTACATATTAAAGAAGCAATGGCCTACATTTAGGACTTCATGATCATGCTACTTAAGAAAAAAAGAAAAAAAAACCTGAATTACCTGTTACAAAAATAAGCTAGCTGATAGACAAAATTTACCCTTGAAGACATAATCAATAATATATACTGGAAAACCTGTCTTTGTCGAGTTCAGAGCTGCATTTTTTAATTTAAAGTGTTATTTATGTTGTTCAGAGCAGGCTTGAGCTGTAACATGCACAATGGAAGATAAATAAGGCTGTGTTTTTTAATTACAGACTTGCATTCAGTGGGCTATGTATAGAATTAGGAATAAGGTACCACTGTTCCCCGGGAGTGGGGCTATGTAAATTAGATTCAGCCGTAGGACACAAAGCTATGAACAGGATGAAGTTCTTTCTGGGAAAATGTAGGTGAAAACCTAAAATGGTTTGGCAGGGTTTATTTCAAGAAGTAATGCCATTTTATGTAATGGATCAGGAAGAACTGGATGTTCTCCATAACACAAGCCAAGCATAATTTCCATGATGACTGGGTCTTCTGACATAGTAGACACTATAGCTTCCTTCAATTTCTACTCTCATTTTTAGCCCTGGTAGTGAAGGATGAGGAGGGAGGAGTCTCATTTCTCCACCGTCAGCTGAAGCCACAGCAGCTGTGAAAGCGAGATTTGAGGGATAATTAACATGGAGAATTCATAGCATCATGACTAGATGAATGTAAAAGATAAAAATTATAGAGTCAAGTGTCTGGCTTCAATGACTCAATTAATGATGATTTTAGGGATGAAAATAAGGAACACAAGAGACAGAGTCTCAGGGAGCAAAATTATAAGTTGAAGTATGAACATGTTGAAATTAAGACATTACAGCAAATCTATATGGAGAGAGAGATTTCAGAAACACAGTCTGGGCCTGAAAAAATAGATTTCTGAGGTCATCAACATAAAAAGCGATAGACTGTTATTGAAGTTGGGGGTGGATTGAGTCCCGGCATTTGACAGGATATGAAAGAGACAGAAAGAAAAAAAAATAGATAAATAAATAAATTCAATATTCAAAGATGTGAGCTTAAAACGAAATACATCCAAATGCAGATGTGCAGATATATAAGTCAGTCAGAATTTCAACAAGAAGATAGTGGCCAATAGAAAAAAAACGCTGAAGGCTAGTGAAATAAACAGGAATAAATAAGGGTTTGTAAACTTGGCACTTGCATAGACATCAATGTCTTTACTGGATGTTTCAAAAGAAATCTGTGTTAGAAACTTGAAAGTAGGCTCGGCGCCTGTGGCTCAATCGGCTAAGGCGCCAGCCACGTACACCTAAGGTGGCAGGTTCGAATTCCCAGCCCGGGCCCGCCAAACAACAATGATGGCTGCAACCAAAAAATGGCCGGGCGTTGTGGCGGGCGCCTGTGGTCCC